>CM049379.1:26180418-26267918 GCA_026937815.1 Etheostoma perlongum
TAAACAAAGACGTTCCATAGTTAGTGGGAGGTGGGTGTGTTTGTCTCGCCCGCTCGGACCGCTACCTGACCACCCAGGTAGGCGGTGCACCCGAGAAGAGACACACAGACAGTCCTATGACTCCCTCGCTCCTCCGGACCACAACATTTCCACAACCTACAGTGACCCTTCAATCCTGGACTGCTGGGGCCTGTCTTGTAATCTAACCCTCTATCCATCTGTCCATCACGCTAAACTTGGAATAATTTTCACTCTATTGTTCTTCAGCTGTTGCGTAATAACCGATGCCAGTGTCAGCAGCAGGGAAGCAACCCGCAGCCTCTCCAGAAACAATTAGGATTTAATTTCCTTTCTTTTGCCTTTATGGTCTCATTTCACACTCAGGCAACATTTTAAAAACTAATTTGACAACAGTGACCAAGCAGCTCTGTTAAGGAGAGGGTTTTAAATTCTGCAGTAAAAGGGTGCAGTAAAAAAATAAAAATAAAAGTAATTTCCACATGCTGGTCTGGCTCAGCAGCATTTACAGTCCTGCAGAGTATAGCCACACTGCTTGGGTACGTATAGCTGACAATGAGGGCAGTCGAGGAAAACTGACGTCAACTCACTGGCTGCACATTTAAATGACCTAGAGTAACAAACAACTAATGAGGTAAAAGAGCATTCTTATGGATCCAACCAAAGATATTAACAAAAAACTGATTCTGAGCCTGTGGACTACACCAAAAATTCACCTAATCCTAAACATCTCTAATCTTAACCCTAAAATGACCGTTTCTTCATTTTTCTAACAACTCAATCAGATTTGTGTTGATTCTTTTGTTTTACAACCACACTGTGAGAGGAGTATTACGTAAACAATGGTGCAGGCTGAATAGGATAACCAGCTGCACCTAAGCCACAAATTGCAATTACCTCATGTAAGATACCACAGCAATGCCTTTTGTTTTTGTCTTTAGTGTAAATGGAAAACTGAAGTGTTGGGAATATTAAGGCGAGAGGCCCCACAGGCCAAGACAGAAAGGGCTGATAAAGAAGAGGAATAGGGTGGAAAAAGAAGGAAGATCAGGGGGGAATAAGTCAGATCAACAGATGGTTCGCCGCAACAGAAGAGGAGACATTAAGGCTCTCTCACACCAACCCGGCTGACCTTCGGCAGAAAAGGCAGTCGGATTGATCAGTCGGCTCCCGTCTCTCAAAAAACTGCCTCGGAACAGACTGAAGCAACGCCGACTTGAGTGCATGTTCTGCGCATGCATGAGACGTGACGCGTCTCCATAACAGCAGGCGCCGCTAATCTGTACTGTTGCCCAAAAATATGACAACTGGAAATGACAGATCATCATCTCTAGATCTAGTACACACAGAGCACGCCATCAGTCATTGCTTTCATCAGAGAGTTGATAGAAGAATCAAGGGATTGTTGCTGCCATGGAAGAAAATATGATGGCTAGTAATAAGATACTGACGTTGTCAGCTCCGGTTTTCTTGTGCACTGATTTGCCAGTCATGGAATAAAACTCTCCCAATCAGATTGGTCATTGAGTCCGTCTGCCCACTGACCGATTCAAAGTCAAATCGGCTAAAATGGATGCCGACAACTCCACCGCGCTGTTTTACACAACTACAGCATGCAACTCTGCAAATAGTGATGTTTTACAAACAATGTAAAACAAAAGCTGTCGGTTTGAAGTCTGTTTATTGATTTGCTATTAATCTTTGGAAACTCAGCTGCTGCTGGAGATAAACCAGCCCCTCTCCCTAGCATGGCTACTTAATATGGCCGTGAATGACGTCACTGGACCATGCCGGTGCTGTTTGCCTTCTTTATTCTTTCTCCTCACTCAGTATTAAGCTTCTGAAATTGTGGCCCCCTGAACAGTATAGTTGAATGGACCTCCTGTAAGCTTTGAACAGTCACATTTACCCTCGGCTTAATGAACAGCTCTTTTGCATATCCAGTGCAAAGAGGTCTTGCCTCTGGCATATTTTTGGCTATAAAATATGTTGCTTTTTCTAAAGGTCTTTTAGTGTACCGGCCACTTTATTAGGTACACCTGTCCAACTGCTCGTTGACACTTAATTTCTAAGCAGCCAATCACATGGCCAAGACAATCTCCTGCAGTTCAAACCGAGCATCAGTATGGGGAAGAAAGGTGATTTGAGTGACTTTGAACGTGGCATGATTGTTGGTGCCAGAAGGGCTGGTCTGAGTATTTCAGAAACTGTTAATCTACTGGGATTTTCACGCACAACCATCTCTAGGGTTTACAGAGAATGGTCCGAAAAAGAAAAAACATCCAGTGAGCGGCAGTTCTGTGGGCGGAAATGCCTTGTTGATGCCAGAGGTCAGAGGAGAATGGCCAGACTGGTTCGAGCTGATAGAAGGGCAACAGTGACTCAAATTACCACCCGTTACAACCAAGGTGGGCAGAAGAGCATCTCTGAACGCACAGTACGTCGAACTTTGAGGCAGATGGGCTACAGCAGCAGAAGACCACACCGGGTGCCACTCCTTTCAGCGAAGAACAGGAAACTGAGGCTACAATTTGCACAAGCTCATCGAAATTGGACAATAGAAGATTGGAAAAACGTTGCCTGGTGTGATGAGTCTCGATTTCTGCTGCGACGTTCGGATGGTAGGGTCAGAATTTGACCCTACCATCCGAAAGCATGGATCCATCCTGCCTTGTATCAACGGTTCAGGCTGGTGGTGGTGGTGTCATGGTGTGGGGAATATTTTCTTGGCACTCTTTGGGCCCCTTGGTACCAATTGACCATCGTTGCAACGCCACAGCCTACCTGAGTATTGTTGCTGACCATGTCCATCCCTTTATGACCACAATGTACCCAACTTCTGATGGCTACTTTCAGCAGGATAATGTGCCATGTCATAAAGCTGTACAAAATGCGCACAGCTGTGTCTGATGCGGATCTGTAGTCTTGTAGTGAGGCAGAGGAACCCTAATAAACCAAAATGTATGGTGCCACTGATCTACATATTTTCCCATAAAGAAAGAACAGAGGAGCAGAAAAGAACACATGAACAAGAAAAGGGAAAAGAAGGCCGTTAAATGCATTATTGTCTCAGACCGTTCTAGACTATAGACCCTGGCAGGGACCCACAAGCCAGCAGCAGTCTCCATTACATTGCTGTGCACACCATGGAAAGAATGACTTTTACAGGAGATCCTTTAGGACATGTACTCCACGTGATTCCTTTCTTATGGTAGTACAGGCCATGTGCCATGGCTAGTGAAACCAGACAATGCATGTTCCTATACAAAGAATTTATAGTGTATTTACTAAAAACGAACATTACATTCTTAAATAGGGGGAAAAAATAATCTTTAGTTGTGTTTACATGGACCCTAATATTCACTAATAATCTGAATAATGGCTCAATCTGAATAAAAATGCCACATGTAACAGCCTAAATTGGAAGAGGCTGGCCCAATCACAAGGAATTTCAATCGGGTTAAGAGAGGTGGTGTAAACCGTTGATAACACGTTCAATAGGAAATATTAGTGCCTAATAACCATGTAAAATATATTCTTGCGCATGTTTGCCCCATGTTGGTGTAACATTAGGGGATGTTGCTTCAGGGAGGCACAGAAAAATGGCGGTAGCAAAACAAAACTTTCAATTTTTGATCGGTAAACTGTGTATAAAAATATAAATTAAAAAAAAACCTTCTCAGACTTCTATCCACTGGCTCCTGGGCTTTGGCAAAGTTTGTTAGTTTATTGTTCCAGGGTACCCCCAGGATTCTTCAAGTTAAATTTAAGACCTTTTTAATACCACCTAGGATGAAATTGAAAGCCAACTTCACGGCCATATAATCAGTGTGGATTTTAGGCCTGAAAAAGAATTATTTACCAATTAACGTCACCTGAATTTAATTAAAAAATATTTATTATAATACTCACCAATCATTGAGTTCACAATAACTTTGGAAACAAAATGTTGTACTTTGTAAACAAAATGTAAGACTTTTAAAGTGCTCATATTATGCTCTTTTTTAGATTCAGAAAACACCATATTTTTGATGCACTGCACATTGCTGCAGCTCCTCTTTTCACCCTGTGTGTTGAGCTTACAGAACACCGTTTTAGCTACAGAGTGAGGCATCTCACTTCTATTCCAACTTTGTTAAGTACTGCTAACTTGTCAGTTGCAGATTATGAGGGTTTGCCACGCTAGCAGCAAGGCGAGCATTATAACTTGTGTTACAAAGCGACGCACGTCTGTCACAGTAGTAAAGGCTGGACTACAGTAGAGTTTGTGAACAGTGGTTTCTGTTGGAGATAGAAAGTGCATTTGGAGTGGACTTTGGGCTTTTTCACTTTGTAAACCTATAAAGTGCACAAAAAATATACATAGTACAATAAAGTAAAGGGGAAAGCCAAAAGGCATAATATGAGCACTTTAAGGCCTTATTTTTTTTAAGACCATGTGTTCTTGATGAGCGGTTTCTGGCAGACTAGACAGTTCACAGCGTGTGGAAAAAAATGATCTTCCTCAAATCTTATCAGATCACATTATTTAGCGTACATGTGAACAGTTGAGTTAAAATCTCTAATCATAATTTTCATTTTAAGCGCTTCGGCAAGAAAGAAAAAACTTGTCCGTGGTTTTACAGTCTCTACTGCCAAAACATTTTTTTTCTCCACCTTTCAGCAGCATGATGAATGTATATTGACCATCATGCTGACAGGCTGTAGTGTGGGTGGGATTCCCTTCTGTGTTTGTTGTGGCCCAACAGAGAACTGCATTCAACATTTTCTTAAGTCTCACATGCAGTTGTGACTGTATGACAGAAAAACACAATATTCAAGTAAATGTTTTTTTTTTTTATCTCACAATCAGAGCTGGAAAACATTAAGCCTGCAGGCGAGACAGGCCTGGGTATGTGAAACGTTACCTGCATCCAACTACAAGCCATCATCGTCTCACATGAGACATTCAATCTGTTCCGAGGATTTCCACGCCGGGTGTTCAGACATTAGAGGAACTGACATACTTCTCAGCGGTACGTAAAATGCAATCCGATAGCTATTCCCTGAGAGCTGAAGCTTGCCAGCCAAAGCCACTAAATTACTGACTTGGCTGTTGTCATGACTGTGTTCAAAACAAAGACAATCCCCCTCCCCTCAAGTCCCTCTGCATCACTCAATCTCGCTTTTCCCCTCAGCCTCTTTTTCATAAACATGCAGCTGTAGATCATCGCAGCACATCTGATTATGAAATTAGAAATGGTCTACTGGGACAGAAAAACAGAAAGATGAAGGGAGGAAAAGTCCTCCAACATTCAGTGATTTCATCACAATTCCCTACACGTGCCCGTTTATCTCTCACACATTCTACTCTCTCCATTTGTCTTGTCAGCTGATCTAGCCTTACTAGAGAGCTATCCAAACCAGTTCACTCTTTGAAACCAGACAAGGCTACAACCCATTGGTAATCACTGCCTCGTATATCTAGATGAGAGAAAAAGATTTAGCTACAAGTCCCTTGCATCCTCCCCCCAACATCCAAAGAACATATCAGCAACTCAGCGGAGGGTTGTTTAAACAGCGGTCTGCTCTGCATTATACATTATTTAACCATAAAAAAATAACTTCTGCCGTTCTCATCAATCATACACCCAGCTCTGTTGATGCTCTGCTCAACAGCGCTCTGTCTATTTCTCTGCAATCTTTTTCTACTCGAACCACGAGTATTGTGCTGATGTGGGTCCATTATGTGTAGGAAGTGAATTACAGCAACCTCCGTGCAGAAACCCCATCTCATGAGCTGTCATTTAACATATCGTCAAAAGCAGATGTGTTTAGATTCTGTGTTTGTCTCTGTAGCAATGTGCTGTCTACTGGGTCGGAGCAACACGAGTTCAAGCTCTGAGCTTTCGAACCTGGCTCTCGAGGCCTTTCAGATATCAAAGAGTTGTTATTATGCAATACTGTGTATAATTGCAGTTTGAAGAAAAGAGGATTGTGAAATATGCTTCTTGCCCAAAGGGGCTGTCCAGACTTTATACCATCTCCTCACACCGTTTTTGGTGCCTCTCCACCCACAGTTCTCATGTCATCTTTTATTACTATTGTGACGGACACTTGTCTTTTCCTCCTCACCCAGAGGGTTTTGGCTAGACCTTTCAGATTACACTCCATACATCTGCTCCATATCAGCGTTGGAACACTTGAGTTAATGAGATAACTGCAATCCTGTCTGGGGTGAGTTTTCCCCCTCATGCCATAATGTCTGTCTGTGCTTCATATACACATGTTAAAATGTTGTAACAATGAACATGCAAAACACTGTTTTAGTCTCGCTCTCTCTAAGAGACTCTCTTTCTCAAACACACGCAAACATATCAGATTAAGACAGCTAGGATGCGTTTATGGAAAGTGGGGGGGGGGTACAGTCTTAAAGAGACCAACAGGCAAAGTCATAGTTAGTTTACGATCATTTAAACAATTTCAAGTAGTCAGAACAGTTATTATTAGCACTGTCAGTTAAACGTGTTATTAATTATGTTAACGCAAACGCAAATTTTTTTTATTGCGAGATTAACGTTCTTTTTGGCCATGCAAACTTTGTAGTTTTTTATTAGTAACCCTACGTTTTGAATTAGGCCTGCACGATTCGGGGAAAAATATGAATCACGATGTTTTTGCTTAGAATTGATATCACGATTCTCTGCCCCGATTTTACAAAACAAATTGGCAGTACCAAACCAAGGTTATTATAGTTTTGCGTTTTTCATTCGTTTTTATTTTGTTTTGATTTTTTGTCTTTTTTTGGAATATGGGTTATTGGTCGGGGGATTTAAAAAGGTCAGAAAAAGTATTGTGTAATAATAACTCAACAAAAACATCATACAATTTTAAAAATATGTATTCACAATATATTCAAAAATAACACTAGTACTACAGATATGTAAACAGTCAACACAAGACGCTGCAGTAAGTGCAGAAAGTGTTTGACGTGTTCCAGGAGAAAAACCTAAACATTCGATAGACTAAAGAAGAACTGTGTGAGTCGATTATGAGTGAACATCCCAGTATTAATCCCGCTTTTGGTGTTCCAGCGTATTTACTAACCAGCTAACGGGTCGCCGGTGAACGCAGCCTGTAGTGTTCTTAGTTCTGCTGTTGTCGCTGTCATGCTGCTGGCCCTACGTATCCATACATCCATGCCCATAATGTTACTGGGGTTAGCTTCTGTTTCGGGGAAAGGGGGCTTGGCGTTCTCCTTTACCTTGTTAAGCTAAGCTAGGTTAGTCTCCTTGTGTTCGCTTCTCAAATGTAGGCTACTTTCAAATTCGTGGAAGGTTTCCTGTAATAAACTGAAATAATAAAAATAAACAAAGGCCTACAGGTTGGAGTCAAACCCGCAGCTGCTGTGTCAAGGAGTAAACCTCTATATATGGGTGAGCAGTCTGCCAGGGGAGCTACCCAGGCACCCTGAATATGCCTTTTAGCCCCAAGTATGTCCATTGCTGTTTGTAATTAATGACTAAGCCCCAATGTAGCTACCATATATGTGCAAATGTAGATTTCAGTGTTGGAACATGGCATTTAAAGGGTGCTTAAAAACGCACACAAAAATGGGCTGTATGATAACATTGCACAACTCATATAGTCAAGCAAGTTATTTAACATTTTCCTATTCAGGCAGAGAGTCGAGTGAAACAGCAGGCGTGCACCAACACACACACACCTGCTTTTCCAATTATTTGTCTATGAGGAGGGGTAGGAGACGGACAGCAGTGGAAACTCTAGTTGAAGTTTAGTTTGGTCATGGCTGTGTAGCTTTTTTCAACCGGTACTTTGAGACAAAAGCACCGTGAGAGCAGGAAAAGCCTCTCTAGTCTACTCCCACTGGCCAGGATGCTGTTGGGTCACTCTGCATACTGTGCACTCAGCTCCTTCTCTCCCTCCAGACTGCAGCCTTCATCTCCCTGTCAGCCCTCACCCCTCAATCATGTTATCCTTCCAATCCTTCCAAAAGACCTGGTCATAGCTCCCAAACCACCCCACCCCCCATGCACCTGACCCTCCAAATCTTCACCTTATGTTCCAAATTGCTAGCCTGGAAATCCATACCCAAATGCACTGGCACACTTCCATCAGGCTTTTAAAACCCACTCAGTCGGTCAGTCAGTGAAAACAGTCTGAGCAAAGAAACAAGTTTGCATTTATGAACCCTTTAGTCGGCCCTGTGTGAACCTGACCCCGTGCAGTTTAAATGGGGCTGCAATCCAGACAATGTTAATAGCTAGAGTACAGAAACAGCAATACCCCTGACAAAAGCTACTCAGGATCTTTAATCTCAGTCAACACACACACACAATGACAATGTTATCTAAATTAAATCAAAATGCATTATCAAGCATGCCTCTGTGCGTGTGTGTGTGTGTGTTGCACATAGGCGTCACACTGCTGTACCACACCACACTGGGATGTGGTCTGTATGCTGCTTTCATAAGCCCACAGTGGCCAACCTTAAACACAGGTTTATCCATGACTGCTGTCAGGAAGGGCCTAACAGTCCAAAAGAGAGAAAGCATGAAATCACCCCAGCTCTCACTGAGTCAACAGACAAGGCTGGGTGAGACACAGATAACTCTTTTTTCTGCACTATGACATGTGACTCTGATCACAGCTGATCATAGAACAGCATGGTACAGGGATTACCTATCTGTAAAGTGTCCTGAGATAACTTGTGTTTGTTGAAATCTGTTATTGAATAATCAACATTTGTTCTCGTGGCATATATTGAGTCAAGCTCAAAAATAAACTCAAATGTGTTGACTTCTCCTGATAGATGATATAAATGAAGCTGTCAACACCTTTCCTCTCTCTACAGAGCTGACAGCAGCTCACCTCTGGCTGGATGGCTTTGAACACAGGAGCATCCATGAGCGTAATCTGGCCCTGGAGGAGACAAAACACAGCAGCTGTTAGACTTGCCCTGTTCAGATTGGGACAGACTGGCAACATTTTGTCACATTTAAACATAAATACCACTGCTTTTGCTAACACTGCTTATTTCCTCTCAAGCAGGCAGGTGTGACAGTGGTCTTTGTCTGATTGCGCCTTTAAATGCAATAATATAGTATGAAGAGATGGGACGTGAATACACTTGAAAGAAAAAAGAAGATAAAGAGTGCCCTCTTGTGGTTGAATGGTGCAGACAAATGGACAACATCAAAGCAAGATTTTCTGACTCACTGGATGATGAGGAAGATGCTTTTATTTGATGTATTATGGGACAATCCCGAGAAATAACCATAATCCCTTACAACAAAGGTAGGTACGGCTAATTTTATAATTGTGTGTATATACACACACACACACACTATATATATATATATATATATATATATATATATATATATATATATATATATATATATATATATATATATATATATATATATATATAATTTTATTTTTTATTTATTTTTCATAGTTCCCATGGAAAGTTTGTGCAGAGGCAGCTAGAGGAAATCTATCAGGGCCTGCTTGGCACTGCCAAAAAAATCATCAATTATTATTGATCCAAACCCTGACCTCTTATCCTCCTCTATCGTCCCATCTCCTCCTGTCTCACGTCAGCACATCACATGTGCTTACTGAACATTTATTTATTTTTTTATTTTTTAACTCCTCATATAGATTAACCAGACAAGAACAGACAGAATGGCTGACGCTTAAAACTTCACTTACTGCATATTCTTCGGGAGTGACCTTCAGCACATCGAACACAACAGCATCAAAACTCTTCTTCAGGTCCGAAGAACCCTTATCGCTTAGAGACTCGGAGCTGCTGCTCTTCTAGAACACACATACAGACAGGGTTTGAGAGAGTTACATACCCAACATGGTGTCGTAGCACAGCAGAAAATCACTTCATATTCCAGTCAGAAAAATAAATAATAATCAGGTCTTTCTTAAAAAGGGTAAGTTCAGTATTTTCAACCTGGACCCTATTTTTCCATGCATTAGTGTCCCAGTGACTGAAATCTTTGACATTGGTCCAGTACTGAGCGAGAGCGCTGTAACCGGCAGCCGTGAACTGAGCTGTAATGTAATCCTAAGGGCAAATGTGCATTGTCAATTTCCTTCCAATAAAAGTGCTGTTTTTGCAACTGACGGTCTCAGATTGTTATTATAAGTGTGTGACAAAATTACAGAAAGGATTACTATAGAGACGCAGCCTTCTTGTTAAGAGCAGTGATTGTTGGAATAGTGGAAAGACCATCCTAGACGGCTTTAATTTGTTTCTGTTAACTTTGAATGAAGTCTATTTGACAATAATATACTTACAGTTTAAATGAAGTCTGGTGGGTTGAGCAATAGCAAGTTCAGAAATGTGTCATGTTAAACACAAAAAGGATGGTACTCTTTAACTAAAAGGTTAACCTCTGTAGGGATCCTTTCCATCATGCTGTCAGACACTTAGAATAACAATCTGAGCCTGTCGGTGGCAAAACAAGCCCTATTTGTGGACATAAACTGAAGGTGCGCAATTGCCCATTAACGTCACATTGAAGCTTGTGTAAATTGTGGACCAATTTCAAAAGATTGATGTTCCCATCAGTCACTTCAGACATACAAAAAAACCCTTTAAAACATCAAATCCAAGGAGTTTTCAATGACTCTCCAGGCCCAATTCCCTCCAAGTTAATGAGCCAACATGGCATAGTTGGATTACTGTTCCAACACTGAGCCTTTTTATAAGGAGAACTAGCCACAAGCACTTTAAAAGCCCTATGTCTAGATTCAAAAACTTTGAAGACCGTGATTTTGGCCCCTCAAATTCACAAAACCACTTCACACAAGGAGTCCAAGAACCCGTGGGAACCGTGCATACACTGAACATTTTTTTCAGTGTTGAAAAGTGCTCGGAGCACGGACAAAATTAATTTTGAAATAAGTGTGTGGAGTTGTGATCAGTGGGCGTGGCCTCACCTCAGAGACCGTTGCAGCAGTGGTGGTGATGCTTGATTGGCCATTAGGGAGGTCCATCATTCGCACACCATCTAGCTCTAGCACACCAGACCATTCATCATCCTCAGCTGCAGCAAAGCCCGCCCAGCCCTCTGAAAACACACACAAAATATGCCACAGTGAATACATTTTGCACCAAATCTTGACAATAATCTCCTGCAAACATATGCAGACACATCACTGGGCTTGTAACAGCAATACCACCTATTGGTTGAACTAAATTGATTGGAGCATTATCAGGCACACCTTATTATTACAAGCTACCAAGTCGACCACTGAACTGAATTCAACCTCCAAAAATGACAGAACTTGAGATGGCGGTGAAAGTGTTGACAGGTTCAGCGATTGTCCCAGCAGGCCTGTGAGTGCAGTACGGACGTACGCTTTCACAGCTTGTCACTTACTACACACCAGAGAGGACAGGACAGAAGGAGCTTAGGCTGAGCATTAGGAAAAGATCTGTTGTGAAAGGGGTTTGGAGAAAGCAGCTGTCACTTGGAGCCACAACACTCAGCAGCTTACACCCAACACTGGAGTGATACTCAGGTTTTGGGATGAACATAACACTAAAAACCAAGAAGATGCATGTGAATAAACCTTGGATTGTCCTGATGATTCTGTCTATTCTAGCAGCCTCTTCTGAAAATCTCATTGGCTGTTAAAATTGGCTACACTGAGGAGGTACTATCTACAGTGGAAAACAATCAGAATAAGAAAAGGATTTGTTACTGAGTAAGTAACAAGGAATATTCTTTAGTAGTTGGTGCATATATAAACAAACATTAAGCATTAACATGAAATAAACAATTACAAATGTATACAAAATAGCTGTTTAACAGAAGAAAAAAAGAGGCTGAAAGGTTTAGTGCAGTCTGCAAACATTGTTAGGGATAGTGCAATAAGTTTAGGACATACAGTGGGGCTCAAATGTTTGGGCACCCCAGGTAAAAAAATTGCATTAATGTGTATAAAGAAGACAAGAAAAGATGGGAAAATCTCCAAAATGTATCAAATGACAGGTTAGACATTTGTATAATATGTCACAAAAATGTAGATATTATTTCCATCATGGCATCTGCAAAAGTTTGGGAACCTTGCAGAGTTAATACCTTGTACTGCCCCCTTTGGCAAGTATCGCAGCTTGGAAATGCTTCTTGTAGCCAGCCAAGAGTCTTTTGATTCTTGTTTGAGGTATCTTTGCCCATTCTTCCTTCCAGTTCTTTGAGATTTCTGTCACGCACTGCTCATTTAAGGTCTATCCATAGATTTTCAATTATGTTGAGGTCAGGAGATTGTTAAGGCCATGGCAAAACCTTCAGTTTAGGCCTCTTGATGTAATCCACCGTGGATTTTGAGGTGTGTTTAGGATAATTAGCCATTTGTAGAAGCCATCCTCTCTTTAACTTCAGCTTTTTCACAGATGGCATCAAGTTAGTGTCCAAAATATGGTGACATTTTATTGAATCCATTATTCCTTCTACTGAAATGTTCCCTGTGCCACTGGCTGAAATACAACCCCAAAGCATTATTGATCCACCCCCATGCTTAACAGGTGGACAGAGGTTCTTTTCATTACATTCGTTGCCCTTTATTCTCCAAACATAACTTTGGTCATTGCGGCCAAAAAGTTTTATTTTAACCTCATCGCTCCACAGAACTTGTTTCCACAATGCGTCAGGCTTGTCTATATGTTCATTTGCAAACTTCAAACGAGGACGTAGAAGAGGTTTTCTTCTGATGACTCTTCCATGAAGATCATATTTGTACAATTATCTCTTTATAGTGGGATGGTGTACCGCAACTCCAGTGTCTGCCAGGCCTTTCTGGATGGATCGTGCAGTCAAACGTGGGTTTAGACTTGCTTTTCTCAAAATCCTGCGAGCTGTTCTGTCTGATATTTCTCTTGGTCTTCCAGATCTTGCTTTAACTTCCACTGTTCCTGATGACTGCCATTTCTTAATTACATTCCGAACAGAGGATATTGGCATTTGAAAACCCTTAGCTATCTTCTTATAGCCTTCTCCTGCTTTGTGAGCGACAACTATTTTCAGTTTCAGTTTTCTAGACAACTGCTTAGAAGAACCCATGTTGCTGATTGTTGGGGTAAGGTCAGATGAGTCTGGGCATTTAAAACCTTAAGATTGACATCACCTGGTCTTTCCAGACGTTGACTGAGAACAATCCATGACATTGTCAGGTCTCGGCTTTCCAAAGGGGGAAGTGCATGCTATAAATTCTGCAGGTTGCCCAAACTTTTGCAGATGCCATTTTTTGTTTTCTGTTATTTTGAAAGTGTAAATGATGGAAATAAAATTTAACTTTTTGTGACATATTATACAAATGTCTAATCTGTCATTTGATGTCTTTTTGAGAGTTTTCCATCTTTTCTTGGCTTTTTTATGCACATAAATATAAATTTTTACCTGGGGTGCCCAAACATTCAAGCTCCATTGTATAGTATGTGCAGTGGGCATGTATATAGTCCTAGAAAGAGAAGGAAAAAAAACTGGTACAAAAAAAATTGAGTCGAGCAGAGCCATAACATACAGTGAAAATAAAGCCAAAAAAAGACAATTTGAGAATCTACATAGTATCTTAGTTTCATAATCGGAACCTACCTGTGATTATGTAGACAGATGGAAACACAGCAAGATTATTTAGCATTTGAAGATTACATGCAGCGTGAATGTAAACCTGGAGGCTCATTGTCTACATCGTTTACAGACAGACTGAAATTTCAACTGTAAATGGTTTCCCGGAATGATATTTCAATATAATTCTAAATATTCTTCTTTGCCCATGACTGAAAATACTTAATCTTTGCCAAAAGCACACAGAGTAAAAGTCATTAAAAAAATAAAAAGCTGCTTAGAATACTGGAAGCCAACGAAGGCGTCCCTTGTGTACTTGACAAGGCAGGCCTGTGTGTGTGTGTGTGTGTGTGTGTGTGTGTGTGTGTGTGTGTGTGTGTGTGTGTGTGTGTGTGTGTGTGTGTGTGTGTGTGTGTGTGTGTGTGTGTGTGTGTGTATATGTGTGTGTGTGTGTGTGTGTGTGTGTGTTTTGGCTGACTCAAGGCTCAAACTGAAATGACCTGTGCTTTCAGAGCCATTAGCTGACTTCCACAGTTGCATTCTGCTAAGCCACAAGAAAACACCACTACATCATGTCAACTACCCTCCTATTGTTTGACAGCAGTACATAACTATAAAGGAAGTAATAGTCAGTATTTAGTAGTCTGTATTTTCAAGTCTGTCTGTTGTTTTATAAAGTCCTAAGTCTGTTATTACCTTACCTCCTGGTCTAATACCTAGGTACAGTATTTCTGTGTCATTATGTCTGTGGTGCCTCTGGGTTATGGTGTAAAACGTAACTTGGGAGTTTTGTCTACAGTTCCGACAAACAAACACACAGCCAATGCACCACACGAAGGTGTCCCACATAAATAGAAACTATCATCTTTCATTCAAAACTAAACATTCTAAATACATCTACAACTACATTTATCATCTACAACTAAGCTTTACTAACAAAGTTTGTTGGGCTCCATCTATACTCCTGTGTATTTCAAGGCTCACACACACCAACCCGGCTGACCTTCGGCAGAAAAGGCAGTCGGACTGATCCTTTGGCTCCTGTCTCTCAAAAAAGTGCCTCGAAACAGACTGAAGAGACGCCGCCTTGAGTGTACAATCTGCATGTGCGATATGTAATACGTTTCAATAATAGCAGGCGGCACTAATCTGTATTGTCTCCCAAAAAATTTAAACCGGACATGATGGAACATCTCTCTAGATCTAGTACACACAGAGCACGCTGTCGTCAGTCATTGTTTTCAGAGAGTGTTGATAGTAGTCAAGAATCAAGGGATCGTTGCTGTCATTACTCGGTGAAAGGAAGGAAATACAATGGCTAGTAATAAGAAGATACTGGCGTTGTCAGCTCTCGGGCTTTTTCTTGTGGAAGAAGCACTGATTCCCTAGTCAAGGGCTAACACTCCACCAATCAGATTGGTCATTGAGTCCGTCTGCCCACTGGCCGATTCAACAAGTCAAATCGGCCAAAATGGATGTTGTGGAATTGTGGTGGAATTTTTACTTGACAAATTACAGACATGGCAGATTCGCACGGGATGAAGATCACAGACCACTTCCACAATTATTACAAATTAGTAGAGGTGCCCAGGTAATATTGTCCTATTTGAATAGGGCTTTACACAATAAGCAACGTACAGTCATATTTCTGAATGTGATGGGTTTGAATTAGGGCTGGGCAATATATCGATGCATCAATATCGCAAGATGAGACTAGATATTTTGGATATATAATATATCATAATATGGTAAATGTTGTCTTTACAGGCTGCATTACAGTAAAGTGATGTAATTTTCTGAACTTACCAGACTGTTCTAGCTGTTCTATTATTTACCTTTACCCACTAAGTCATTTCTGGAGAATATTTATCAAAAATCTCATTGTGTAAATAACATTTTGTCAAAGCACCAATAGTCACCCATACAATATCGTTGCAATATCGACAGGTACTTGGTCAGTAATATCGTGGTATTTGATTTTCTCTATATTGCCCAGCCCTAGTTTGAATGTAATCATATGTTAGGAGGATTAAAAAAACAGTTAGCATGCAACCCGGCAGACACATCTGTGCTGCAACCACACACACTTCCAGATGCAAGCTGTCCTTGCAGAGACAAGGCCATACTTACAAGCTGTGTGTCAGATGTGCATGGTGTTGCAGGTTGAGGGTAGCCTGTTGTTCTGTATTGCTGTCTCGGTCTATTGAGTCCCGTCTTTCTCTGAGGCAGGCTCCTGCTGCTGTCTGTATGAACAAAAAAGAGAGACAGAGAGGAAGGCAGAATGAGAACATGAGGGAAACCCACGCTCACATTAGAAATGAACATTGCTAAAAATCCAAGAGCTGATCTGATTATGTGTAGGTGCTTACCAAACTATCAACCATAGCATTGCCAAGATCTGGAGCTTCTATTCTAGTGGGAACTTTGGGGCTAATCTAACGGTCAGTTTTAGAAACTTTCAGCTAGGCCTGCACGAGTTGGGGGAAAATATGAGTCACAACTTTTAGCTTAGAATTGATATCTGCTGCGATTGTTTTCTCCCAAAGTGTAATGTTTATTGCACACATGAACCATGACAAAACAAAACACCTATAGCACATTGCGCATCACCACAAGTCTGTAAACATAGAGCCTTTAATGAAGAGAAGGGAGAGCATTACAGCGCTCGGGATTTTATACAGTCTATGTTTAAAACTTACAGAAGAAAGTAGTCGCGTTCGTGATGCCATTAGCTCGGAAAATTAAAGTTATTTAAATAAAAAAGGTTATTTAAAAACGAAATTGTTAACAGGGTGAATCGATTAATCATGCAGCCCTACTTTGAATGGAGGTGGTAGTTTGACAGAAGTAACCATAACAACAGTAAACCTTCTTTCACAGATATGACAATTACAGCACGTTTGCATCTCAACTGCAATGCCAAAAGCTGGTAGTGGTATCATTTTGTTTTATTACTTGATATTCTAGTATTACTTTAATTTTATTACCTTATTGCTCACCTGATTCCAACAATCACATTTCATAGTGCTTATATTGCACCTGAATTTCAAATCCCCACTTTACCCAAACAGGAAGCATACAGAGGACAAGACATGAGTCTAGGGCTTCAGCTGATAATTATTTTTCTAATTTTTTTATCAATTGATTTTATTGTTTCTTGATCAGTTGGTTAATCCTTAGGTCTTTAAAATGTCAGAACACAGTGAAATCCTTAAGGGCCACGGTGACACCTTCAAATTGCTTATTTTGTCCAACTTGTTTTTTTTTTAACTAAAAAGCTGAAACCAGTTCATTCTGATTTTCGATTAATCTATTAATCAAGTCTAATATTAACTAAATCTGAAACCTGTGCACTACAAACTTTGGTATTAGGGAAAGGCTGGGTCAGTTTTGAACAAACGTTGCTGGCATTGCCAACAAGGACAGGTGCAACTCTACCAGCCAATCAAGTGTAAATCCCATCATGCTCTCTGCCTCTAGACCTCTCAGATGACATGACTCACATTAGCCAGTAGGTGTCTCACTAGTCTAAGAGACGGAAGCTTGTGTGTTGGACTGTGTGGGGCTGGTTGAAGATAAAAATGCTTCACGCTGGCAGACAGCAGTTGGCCTTTAGCCATCAGGTAGGGGCCAAGATCTTGTCATCCTCTTCAGGCTGTTATGTTGAGGAGGGTACAAAGCTCAGCAGCAGAACAAATAGCGGATTAAGATTTCCACATTTTCCCCCTAAACTCTAAACCTTTGCTGACGTAAGCCATTCTTTCAAAAGATCTCATCTTACCAAGTAAACACCATCCCAGAGCTTGATAACAAACAGCACATGTTTGTTCTAGGGATATAGCATTTCTTTGGACACAAAGAGCTCACATCTATAGTCTCTGTGTGTCACTGCCGCGCAACAAAGTGTTGATCGAAGTAAATAGCCAGTTTCTGCTCGTCTGCCGTGAGATTGCCGTCTGTCTCAGAGCTCCCTTTGGGGGTAATGATCCCAACCATCCTGGATCACATTACATCTTTTAACTTTACAGCTCCTTACAACGCCCACACCTCCAGCTATTCTACTTGAAAAACAGAGAGACAGCACCCCCTTTCTTCTGAGTCACTGCCCTCCCTATAAAATCCTTAACAGCCCCAGCTCCCGATGTAAGAGCCCCCCCCCCCCCCCCTCTTTCTGCTCTTGGCAACATCCATGCACCTGACATGTGTACGTGCTGTGTTTGGTGGTGACATAATTCCACATGAATGAGTCCTCATGATTTACTTACTGAGGTTCAAGTGCGGGGAATGTTTATATGCCCAGCTGAAGGAGTAACGTGCTAGTGGTGACGATGTGTGTGTGTTTGGATGGCCTGACAACGATTCAGCATCACTATGATAAGACTTAAGGGGACATGACATTGATTAGAGAAGGAAGCAGGGAATAACAGAGGAAGAGTGACAGATAGCGGAGTGATTCATGTTGGAGCCTGTAGCTGAGGTTGTGTCGCTGTTAAGACTCAATACACCAAATAGCGAGTGCTGTGGGATCGGCTGCCTCGCCCTCCCTCTATTCATGTTGTCCCACTGTGTTTTTTTCACGTAGTTCATACTGCTGTTTAAACACAAAAGGGAGCTGGCAGCCGTGTTACTGAAGGGTACAATGAGTATTAGCAAGCGTTTTGTGCGTGTGTGTGTGTGTGTTGTCGCGCACATGCCGGTGTATTTGTGCATGTGACAACACATTCCACATGCTGCACTGACCTTTTACATTCCTGTCTCCAGTGGTCCTAAAACAGGTCTCCACCACCTCTATTCGACATGCCCTGTCCTCCTTCCGCTGCTCATCTCCGGGCTTTTTTTTTTTCAACCTCATTTTGCAGTAGAAATATTTTGTAGCTTTTAAATGGATTAAGAGACAATAAGGATATTTTCCAGAGAGAGCATAGATCGCATATATGACAGCGTTTGTGGCAGTGGAGATAATATCATTACTTGGAGCAATTACAAACAAGTGGTCGATTATTGAATTATTCGATCGACAGATAAATTATTCAGCAACTATTTTGAGAATCGAATATATGAATATTTGTTGGTTTTTCTTGTCTATCCAGTTATAAACAGGTTGGACAGGCCAAACACCATACAGTCATATTTGGATGGATTTGTAAATTAGCAAGGAGCATGGCAAATATATCATCAACAATGTTCTCCTGGAATATGATTCTACCCAAATGTGAACATGAACTTATGGGTGGTAATTAGGGCTGTAATCAACCAAAGATAATCTTGGTTGACTGAAGTCCTGAAATGTTGCTTGCAAACTTTGCATTCAACTTTTTTTCCGTTATCTATTTTTGTAAAATGCTGCCACACTGCCGATGTCTTCGACATGGTAGGAGGAGGACTGACTGGAAATTAAACACTTAAAATTAAATAAATAGGCTGTCTAGTTCTTTCTTCAATCTGTCCCCAGTGGGTTGGGCTAATCCAAAAAAAAGAGGGGGGTGTTCTGAAGACAAACGGTTACCTGTGAAACAGGGGTGCTCTGAAAACACCCCCATTAGCAATTAATGCTTTCCACCCATAGACCGTAACGGTCTATGCTTCCACCTGATGAAATTAACACGGCAAAAAATCGACCAATCAGAATTTTGGTTGAGCCAGAACGTTTCGACCAATAAATCAACCAGTTGAGTGGGAGATTACAGCCCTAGTGGTAATAGACTGAAACTTTCCCATTAGGCTTCTCCTGACCAACATCTGTGACAGCAGCTGTTCCTCCCCCTTGGCACAGATTTTTGGATGTAAGAAGTATAATAAAATGTTTAGAAATTATAATTGTGTTAGCCATTACGTAACAGTGCATCACAGATGGTCCTATATAGGGGAGACACCGTAAGAACCTGGCATTAAGCCTTGATCTCATTTACTTACAAGTGTACATGCTTACTTACTACTCTGTTTCAGTCCCACCACGAGGCACAAGCTACCACATGCACACATTAACAAAAGGTTAAGTGTGTGTTTAATGTGTTTGTGTGTGTGAGAGGGAGGGGAGGGACCAAGTGTGTGTGTCCCTTTACAGAACTGTACCCCAAGTGTGTTCAGGGAAAGGTCACAAGATGTGAGCCTGCAAAAAAAAGGATCAGATACAGTATGTGAGATGTGTTCAGCATTAACAGAGTGCTGTGTGACTTCAACAGCTTTGACAACTTTGCCTGCAGGAAAAAATCCCAGAGCAGAAGATTTGCAAGCGTGCAGAAGCAGCCTGAGTCCGAGGAGAAAGTTTGAACACAAGCAAATCCAAGCGTGAGTAGTGACTATTTGAGTGTGAGAGCAAAGTTTTGAGGGAAATTATTACAAAATCTGAACGGAATATCAGTGAGAAATGCTCTCAAATTGAAACAATGCGCTCTTGAATAAAGATAGGAATGTAACTCCATATGGATGCACAAAAAGGTCCAGCATTAAGGTTGCCTTACAGGGGCGCTATGCAGTTTTGATCATTTCTTCGCTGTTTTTTTTGCAGGTTTCTCTATAGAGCTCCCCCCACAGCTTCAGAATAGATATTTGGCAGCTCTATGTTTACTTGTGTCTGACTCCTTGCTCGGTCAGTCTGGTGTTTCCTCTTTCTCTGTTCCTCTGACAATGCTCTCCTAGCTTTCTGCTTCTTTTTTGCCGGCTCAACCATGACGATAGTGTGAAAAACTCCATTACTACCTTGTTAGCCAGTTCCTGAATGGGCGTATGCGTAAGCAATTCGTTACATCGCGAGACCTGATATCACGCGAAACTTGCTGACGCTGAGTCCGGTGACTTGCCGGCCGAAAGTTGAAAAGGTGTTTTTCCGCTCACAGGTGCTAGGGGTGAGCGAGACGACCACCATTCAACTCGAAAAAAGTCATATAACAATTCCAATGACTCTGAAACTGTTCAGTTAAGGTAAATTAGGCTTAATATTTACTTGAAATATAAGTATTTAAGTTTTGCTCCTTATCTTGGTCTTATACTTAAAGCATCAATTATGAAACTATTGCACAAACTTTAAAAATGAATCCTTTTTCCTTAAGTGTCAAACTTAGGGAGAAAACATGTGTTGTGCCCCTGGCCTTTTCCCTGCACAACTCTATTAAAAAAAAAAGTATGCCAAAAATCCATTTCCTTTGCTCCATTGTGCTTTCTGATTAAATTTACAGTACCTCCTCTTGGTCTGTCTGTATAATGCATGCACTGTAGAGACACATGCTTGCTGTTTTGCCTAGCAGCAGCAAGGCTTGATGCATTTGAAAAGCATGCCGCAAATGCACCAAAGTCAGGGAACAAAAGTAGGGCAGTGTGTTGAGCTGAGCAGTGAGGAGTCTGACATGACAGCCCATTAAGCTGCGTCGTCGTCTTCTTCTTCTCTTTCGTACAGTGGTGCGGGTGTGTGTGTGTTAGTGCTGGGCGGTATATCGGTTCACACCGAATACTGGTGTATATTTTCGTTACCATATGAATTTTTAATATGCCGCCACACTGGTGTATTCGATTACACAACGTTCAGAATGCTACGCGGCGCCCAGACGGACCCTTTTCAATGCTGCACTTAAAAACCCACATGGTCACGCCTCTAGTCGCAGGGTAAACAGTAATGCTCTGGTGTTCCATTATGGGGGAGATGGATAGGATAGACATCGAAAGTTCCGAAGTCAAAGCTGCAGAACTAGTAGAACATGATGACACAGAAGAACTTGTGCCAAAAAGGGGAGCCGTGTCTGTTTTTTTGTTGTGGAGCCACTTTTAGAAACATGACATTGAAATATTCATTTTTATATTCTGACAGTACAGAATACTGACAGTAAAATAAGCCATTATAAATCATGATTTGGTCATACCGGCCAGTGCAATATGTGTGTGCGTGCGCTTCACACCATCACTTAACATCCTGCTGATGTTCAGATCCTTCTGGAGGCCAATAAGTAGAATAGTGGTCATATAATAACAATAGTCAATAATGAGTGGCCAGAGATAGTACCACGGTAGTTTGGACCAGTAGGAGAAGAATAGAGGTTTCATGAGTATAACTGTATGAAGGGCAAGGGGGGAAACAAAAAGACTGCAACGACATATGTAACGCTTTGTACATAAAACCCATGTGCTGTATATACACTCAAATTATGAATCCCAGTTTTTGCCCAAGGCTCTCCCACAGTTCTTCCTAGAACACGGTGTTTCATCACACACACACACACACACACACACACACACACACACACACACACGACAGGTTTATAATTCTGAGAAATCACATGGTTTGCCAACACAGCTTACACCACACTCTGGAGTCCCTGTTGCTTAGTGAATGAGGCTCTATTAACACAGAAAACACACACACACACACACACACACACACACACACACAACAGGAAGTGACAAGATATAGCTACATTCCAAATACACTATTAGACAAGAAGATGGCGTAATTTAAATGGATCCATATCATTTCACAGTGAAAGCTTCTTCTTTTAATAAAAGACTCTCACCACCCTGACACTGAAGCAGCTGTGCTCTACCCTCACATACTGAGCCATACTGAGCCATCCGTTCATGAATATTTAGGCCTGTCTGTGACTGAAAATAAGTATGATCTTGTGGAAAAAGGCACTCAAGGACAAGTGCATCTTAAAAAGCATGAGATGAAGCACAGAAAAATGGGAGGACCAGGGCTTGACATGAAGGCTTGTCTGGGACAAGTGGATTTTTTGTAGGGCAAGTGGAAGAGAAATGTACTTGCCCCACTGGACAAGTTAAAACTCAAACAAAATAAAATGCCATGTTACTTAAAGTTATTTGCCACTCATTACATTTATTACCGAAACAAATACATTTTATCCCCACAATCCGGGACAACGGACCGCTAACGTTAGAGCCGTTCAGCTCATTCTCTGTTATCGATGCAGCATAAAAGCACGGCGGAACCAGCCAGCCGGCCGATGTCAGTTGGCTAACATTGTGCTTGCTAACTCCACCTTAACGTTACCCCGTCGCCATATTGTTAACAGAAAACAATACAGACTCATGGCGATAGAAGTGTGCTTTGTGTGAATGAAGCATGAAGTAAATGTGAGTCACTTAGCGACTGTCTCTCTGCCTCATAACGTTACTCCTCCACTGCTCGTTTGTCCGTCAGTTATTGTAAATCCTCAGCTCCACGACTAAATAAATATCAGCTAATAATAATATTAATAATAATAATAATAATAAGTAGCTACACTTTTTTAAAGGATCCCTTGGTAAATCAGCCTCTGCCGGGTACAAAGGGTAATTGTAGAAGAAAAGAAAAAGTTATCAACATTTAGTGGCAAAATCCATCGTTTGGTCTACAAAATAATTTTAGATATAGTATAAGTTCAAGTGTGTGCAGCGTGTGAGTACTAGTACTAGTACTAGTATTACTTTATGTTATGGAGTCTAGAGATCTTTTTTTCTTGTTGAAGGGGAAATCTATTCTTGGGACACATTTGTTTCAACTTATTTTAAATGTTTAAAACAATTAAATGTTGTTTGGATGCTTTCATCGGTTTGTTTGAATTCTGCATTAGCAAAAACACAAAAAAATATATATAAAAAAATGATAATCTATACAAAAGTGACTTTTGTGTATGGACAAGTAAAACGTAAATGTACTTGTCCAAATGACAAGTGACTCAAAAAGTTGACGTCAAGACAATAATTTTGTTAAACATAAGCAAAATATATGTAGTTTTTCAAAAACACAGAAGCAACACGGTCTTGAATTTTTCTGTATTATCTTACTTTTATTATGTTCTTTATTTAGAAAATTGATATAATGATAGTTGATCATTTTGATGCATTGCTGATAATTATCTGATTATCTGATGTTATCTACAATGACAATCCAATCTACTTATTTTAAGTTATATGAACTAAAATTAACACTGGGCCAACTCTTATTTCTCTTTGCTCATCATCATCTCCACCAGCAGAGGCGCAGAGTGTCCATTATTTTATCCTTTGGCATTATGAATCCATCTACGTTTTTTTGGCTTGGTTACGTTTTTAGTCATGGTTTGGTGTGTACTCACCAGGAAGTAGAAATACGCATTAAGCAGTACAAAAGTCGTGGGGGTAAAACTCAGCTGTGCCAGTAACTGTTGAACGGTGAGTGCCGGCCCAATGCAAGCACAGCTCATTGCTGGTTTTCTTTTTTAAAGACCATTTATAATACCTTCCTTCCTTTTTTCTCACTTAGCTTGCCTAACTTCCTTTATACATTGTTTGTTTTGGTTACGTGTGTGCATGATGTACACTAAAGGCTGCTAGTTAAGTGCAATGAATGAGCTTGATGTAGCCTAACAGTATTAAGTATTAATATTATAGTTATAGTAAGTATTAATGGTGTGATCATACAAATAGGCATTCATGATTCATTGTATTACTTTCAACTAAATAAGTTCAGGTCCGATGTGCTCATTCTGTTAGATTCTTTATTTATATATTTTGACCCATGATTTCAATGTTGATCGATCCAACACCAAAGATTCTTTTGTACCTTAAAATAATGTTTCCAAAATCGTTTCAGTGGTTCATTAACTTGTTGGAATGAGACATAAGAACAATGGTAACGGTAACAGTAATGGACAATTCCGCTCCCAACCTGTAGGGGAAACAAAGAGCAAACGTGCTTTGGTGTCTACTGTAAAGGTTATGGTTGACAAGTAGCTAATGCTAATGTAATTCTTAGTGGGTAACTTAAGATTACGTCACCGTTCAACACGCTCATTTATTTTTAGTATGATTGTTTTGACCACAGTAAACAACTTTGGGCTAACCCACAAATTCATCAGTTACGTAAACTGTATAGATAGACAACTAATCTAATGGTAATTTAGCTAGCTAGCACACCCGTCTTCTATCTCAGTCTCCCGGCGCTGCAAGGCTTCAGTCGGGATGAGAGCTGACAACAGCCCGGTCCGGGGACACATCCACAGTCAGCCCCCAGCCAGCTAGCAACCAACCATTCACTAGCATTTACAGTCCCGGGGGCACATCCACAGTCAGCCTTCAGCCAGCTAGCTGCCATCCCGGTCAGCACTTAACTCTGGTGCTAAGGACGCTAACGGCAGTTTACTGAACTGTTGGGAAAATAGACCCAGGCACCCGAATCAGAATAGCGGCCATTTGTAACGTTAATGGTGCCACCCCTTTCGCTTTTAGCTGTCTTTACAGTTAGCTAAATTTACCAGACAAAACAGGAATAAAGGCACCAAAAGGACTACTAGTAATTTAAAGATGTAGTAGCACTGGATCTGCACGGGAGGGGTGTGTCGTGATTCTGCCTTCTCACGCCACGACACAGGTTTGTAAAGCTGAGTGTCGCGATTTTGGTTTTATTTTTCATATTGTTACAGCCGTCGTTATATGTGTGTGTGTCTGTGTTTGTGTATTCGCACACTTGAAAATGAATTCAAGTATTTGTAGAGATTTGGTTGGCAACAAAAAAAAAAAAAATGGAGTCACTGTATATTCGTGATATGGATAGGAAATTGTAAGTAGTTTTGCAATTGAATTAAGATATTGATTGCCTGTATGAATGTGAAATGTTGCACATATGTTCATTGAAAAATGATTGTCTATTATTTAAAATTGTCTTGATGAACGTCCAGAGGGACTGAAACATTGAATGGTGATCCCATAGCAAGAGCAGAGTGCGGTATTTTTCCAAGTTGATTATGTGTACATGCACTAAAGAAGTGTCTTGCTCAAGGACACTTCCTGGAACTTGCTGGAGGAGCCGGCAACCAGAACATGAACTTTCCGATTACTAGAAGTCAGCTCTACCTTCTGATTTTCAATGTAGTGAAAACAAAAGCTATATTATATGTTTGCAACAACAAATAAAATGTTTGTCGACACTCCCACATTCTAATATTTGGATATAATTAAAGATTTATTTTCGGTTTTTACCACAAACAATAAAAACTTGCAATGACGATTAAATACCGTTACCAGGTCTTTTAGCTGCATGAACATTGTCAGCCGATTCTTATTCTGATCAGCTGACAAAGACATACAAAAGCCATGATGCATGTTAAGTACACCACACACACACACACACACACACACACACACACACACACACACAAAACTTGGTTTACTTTGTATATTCTTTTTGTGAAATTCCACTAGTTCTAAATCGGTGTCGTGGCAGCAGCTTGCACCGTGGGGTGTGATTAGGCTTTTTTTAGATACCCTTGCCTCTCTCACTCACTCTCACCCTCTTTCTTCCCTTCTCCCTCGATCCCTACAGCTCTCAGGGTTGATAATTAGAGCACAGGCTGTACAGGCGGGCTGTTCAGGCCCTGCTTCTGTCTTTTTTCCTGGCACATCCCCCAGTGACACAGACACACATAGTATGTAAAACTAACAGACCTAGATAACGCCTACCTTCGATCACACAGTTTACAGCTAGAAACAGCAATCAAATTGGATTATACCATTAACATTTAAAAAAGATACTGCTACCAAGAGCCGTTACAAGGGCCCGCCTGGTCTTGATAACAGTATCTTGTTATCCATCAAATGAACCCTAGAGAGGCTGTGCTGCCAAGCTTGTGAGTAGTGGCCTGTGGCAGGGCCCCAGAGCAGCAGGCTGTCATGTGTGGGCAGTGCACTGGCCCACAGTTTGGGAGTATGTCTATCTCGGTGTGTGCGCTGGCTTCAACCTGATGTGTGGCCCAAATGGGAATGGGCAGGCAGCCCAGCCCGAGTTCAACTTTACTGCTGAAGACTAGGCGACCCGAGCGTGGTGACAGATGAGAGAAAAAAGGAAAGAAAAAAGGGAAAGGAGGGGGAGAGAGGAAGCGGAGGAAGTGCGGAGCTGGCAGCAGCCCTGATGCCTGTGGTCATTGCCTGCTCGGACTATTAACAAGGAAAAGGGAAGGCTAACAATACATGGCAACAGAGCAGTCACTCAGAGCAGTGATGTTTAGAGGAAACTGATACAATCTCTATATCTTCCTCTATGAGTCTCTGAGGACTGGCACAAATCAAACCCAAGGCAGTAAAATCTCCTCACGGAGACCGAGCAAACCAATTCAGGCTAAAAGTTAAGCTGTATGACAGATACACACAATCATCCCGGTATCACAGAGAAAACAAGCCAATTCCACATATGAATTTCATACCATAATGTTCATCTTATTAAATCATATTCTAGATATTATAATAATACTTTGTCCAGAACATGACACCAATTTCAGTGTATTGCTTAATATTACATGTTCAGTGAACAATGGTCATCTAAACTGCTACAAACTGTGCAGTGTCAGTGGTGAATGTGTTTAGTGTATTGGCTCCTATTTGAGAACATTATAAAAGCAGCAGACTGAATGATTTGAGGACGAATTTATTGCAACATCTTGACTACCTCCAGCATTGAGCATTCCTCAACTGAAGTAATTACACAAAATGTTTCAGTCCAGCCCAGGATGATAACACTCGACACACTGCTTTGAGTCAGCACTGTAAATATATTATGTGACGTTTTGGCCATTGCAGATTAGTACAGAGGTTAACTGCTTATCTCAATCTAAGGCAACATGTATGGCTAGAGATAACCATTTTTTATATATGTACAAGACAAATATGTGTATCTTTTGTCTCTATTAACACATCATCATGAACACATCGGCCCTCTCACTGAGCTAAAGGCACTGGCACTGCCTATCAATAGGACTTCAGCAAACAGATGGTGCTGGAGCAAAACATCCCTATATCTGCCACTCAAAAAATGGTTCTTTCGCCTTCACATTGATGGTACCACAAAGACAGGCAGGCAGGAAGCATTTCCAAGGACTGAGTTCCGGGTGGGCCCTCAGGTCTTTTGAGTGAGACACAGACTTAAGAGACATGACATGCTGCAACCTGACAAACCATACAATTATTGTCAGAGCAAATACACACAAACACACACCTACAGCCCTGGGACAACAAGACCTTCTTTCTAGAATGAGCAAACTCTGTACATACAGGCACAGGAAAACTGACTATGGTAGAGACTAATTGACAAACCTCAGGCTGTAAAAGCCTGATCCTATCTGCCAAAAGGTCAAACTGTCTTAATGTTTCTCCAACCAGCAGTCTTCATTTGATCCCAGTTGCACACATGCTGTAGCCATCTTTAGGGAGGACTGCTTGCTCATCGGTCCTTGCAAGGTCATCCCTGCAACCAAACTTGGACTGCGATACAATATTTTAAGAATTTGTTTTATGAGGGAGAACCAGATTAGAAAAAGTCATGAAGCAGTTTGACTGAAATAACCGAAGGAGTGCTTCTCAAACTGCTGAAATATACTACTATTTTTTACAATTACAATCTCAAGTCATCTATTACCCTGATAAAACAGTACAATCGACCATCTTTATCCCAATGACTTCATCCTCCTCCAACAAGTTATTCTGTCCTTTTTTGGGTTGGCCTACACTACTCAGATGCTTGAACCGATGGGCAGAGAAACAGACAATACCGAAATGCAGACGCTGAAGGCAAAGCTATTCTTATTAACATGTGTCAATATGTGGTCTTTTTCGCAGCGAACTTTTCAGTAGGACAGAGTGGAAAAACTTTAGCTGACGATATAGCCCTGGGTTGCTGATATTGTTGAATTAAACTTTTGAGTATTTAGTTATAAGATTAGTTTGGATCCAGAACTCAAGTCACTTTGAACCTGCTTAACAGAGCAAGACTGAGATAGCAGGCCTCCCACACAGCTCAACACACACACACACACACACACACACACACACACACACGCATGACTTCCCCTAACACGGCATTGCCCTGTCTCCAGGGCCTGATACAATGACCAATTACAACTCAAAACACAAAGGAAGCGCTGTCGAGTTTAAAAAAAAGCACAAGAAGGATTGAGTAAGTGTGTGTGTGTGTGTGTAGCAAGGAGGAGAACCAAACTGTCACCCAAAGCGCGCACGCACACATACACACACACACAACTAGGTCAGAGGTCACACGGGTGTATAAAACATGACATCCAAAAGGGGTCAAGGGAAAACACGAGAGAGATACAAGGGGAGAAAAAGCAGAAAAGGTTATCAAATCCTAAGAAAATAAAACTGGACCCATCTAACCTCATGGCAGAGAAGAAACAGCCTAATCTGGCCATGGCCGCCTCTCTTACTAATATGGGGAATACTTACTATTCCCATCTGACAGCAGCTATGAAAGATTGATTCTTTCATCTTTCTCACAAGGCAGAACAATGTCACACTGTGTGCTTCTTCCAGTTAGGGTGTGTGGGTGAGTGCGAGTGTGAGAGAGAGGGAAGCCGAGCCTGCATTGAATGGAAGAGGAGCAACAGCTGAGACCGGGGAAACAGCTGTATCTCTTTAACGCCTGTGCTCCTCCCCTTCCCCTCTCCCCCATCCCCTCCCTCCCTGAATGAGCCCCACACACCCCTTTTCTGACCGTCCTCTCCCACAGAGCAGCAAGGCCGGGGCTACACTCTCAGCATGTGACACTACTGGTGTGAGCCTCCGCTCTCTTCTCAGAGGCTCCGTACAGACAGGATGCAAGTCCTACTAAACATTTATCTATTGACTAAATATAGAAAAGACATTGTTCCCAGTAGCTTCCCAAATCCTCTCCCAGCGTTGTCAGAACAACTATGAGACAAAGGGAAACCAAATAAGTTTTTAGGTTATTTGTTCCATACAAATAATTCTGAAATTTTTACCGTAAACATGTTTTCCTACTGCTAATATTACATCTGAATTGTGTTAAGTGCAGTCTCTGCTGCTTCTGGACCTTGTAACTTACTATATTATTGTCTGGAAAAGGCACAAGAGTTTCAATGTACTTTTATGTAAGGTCAGATGACATTTGCATTTAAAAACACCACCAACGAAAATGGTGTGAATGAAATGAATTAACACCCAGTTTGACAGTTGGTGATGTAAAAGTGTGTAACTATAGGCATGTGAGAGCAAGTCTCAGTCTGCATGTCAAGACCTGACCTGTGGGAAAACCTGACAAAAAGGAAACAGGTTGTCTCGGTCTCACAAATCCAACGGATTCTTTGAGATGACACAGAGAAACGTGTCTTTTTATAACACAAATCAAACCTATTCATTCTGGTGCAAGATGGAAAAAAATGGTCGATAAGTGCAGAGAATGAGCCTTTGTATGTGTACACTGTGTTCTAAAAAGGCTAAAAAGCCCCAGGTGTACCTGAGACAGGCAGTAGGAGAGAGTGCAAAGGAAAATTGGGAGAGCAAACAGAAGAAAGAGGAGAGAGAATGAGAGGTGGAATCGTGTTTGTCTGTATCTGATCTATTGTCTTTGGCAAGGTTCAGGACCAAGTTCACAAGTTTCCGTGACACAGCCAAGGTTCAGCTCTCAGATAGGCTCCCAAGCCAAAACACTTAGGGTTTAGACAGATAGACAAGGCTGTTGTGAGACCACTCTCCGACAGACTGGTGGATCAGGACAATATGGAAGTCTCTCCGTTTGGGGGGAGGAGGCCACACACACGTTGGTCCAGTAGTAAGAGCAGCAATCATGGAACATAGGGCTCAGTCATAAATTAAATGCTGCTGAATGCGAATGTACTCACTCGGCTAGAGATCCGTTTCTGAAGATCTGAGGACAGAGGTTATAAGTTGTGATGCAATAGATGATGCTAAAAATATGCTTGGTTGATAGTTACTTATTAAGGACACAGTTAAAATGAATGCAGTCTAATGCAACAGCATTTTGTCCACTCCGTTTATGTTCATAAGGGCATTTTTGTCAACCTCAACACTTAAATCCAGGTTAATGATTGTAATGCTCATGTTAAAGTTACTACGATGCAGCCTAGTTATAAAATCTCCTAAACATCTTGCCATATTCCTTTATACAGACCATTGATGCCTTGCATGGTACTCTGCATTTGCTCCTCAAACTAAACTTCCTCTGGTGACAATATTCCAGATTTGCAGAGTCAAGGCTGCTCACCTTTGACCCCTGACCCCATTACCTAAAAACACATACTGACACGCCAACCCTGGCTAACACACAGGTGAGCGGAGCCGATGTAGACCTGGGACCGCAAAACTAAATCAAATATTATTCACGATCATGATTTGGGCTTCCCACAAATAAACAATCCACTGTGATGCTGAAAATGCTTCCTTGACTCACAGAAACCTCCGCTACATATCAAATCAAGCTAGGGTTTCTGCTAGTGTATTGCCTGCCGGGCCAAGGTTTTTTAATATGTTTTTTTTTTAAATAACTAAAATGTGTTACACGAGTAGCCAACTCGTAGAGGGCAGGCTGTGTGCGGAACAGAGCAGAGAGATGCCTTTATGTGTGAGAAATAGAATATGGGTCTCAATTCAGGGGTTACATCCTTCAGAGGCTGCACTTGTAGACCGATTGCGTACTGTTCAGGAATAAGAAGAGGCAGGGAGTCAAGTTTGCCTTTAACTAAAGTATGGACTTTTTTTTAGAAAACCCTGTGTGGTTGGTGATCCTAATTTAGAGCTTATACACATTTTGACAGATATTTTCTATATTGAGTACTGGCCTCGTCCTACCTGAAACGCCTAGCGACACGAAACAAGGCAGAGGCCACAAGAAAGCTTGAGAGAGCAATATTTCAACACTACACCGAGAAACACACACAGTCATATGAGCCAGGCCAAAACCAGAAAAGGAAGACCTGGGCTTTCCTCAAATCTGCCAAAAGAGTAACGCTATACAAATGCATGTAGGTAAAGGTATCTCAATTAGGGCTGGGTGATAGAGAGAAAATTTTGACCAAATACCTTGATGTCGATACTGCAACAATATTTTAGTGTTGACTGTTAGTGCTTTCACAAAATATTTACACAATGAGATTTTTGAGAAATAATCATCAGTAATGTGGATATAATGACTAAGTGGGTAAAGGTAAACAACAGAACAGCTAGAACAGTCTCGTAAGTTTAGAAAATAACATTACTTTAATGCAGCCTTTAAAACCAGGAAAAGACACCACTTATGCCATATGAATATATCCAAAATCTAAGATGATATCTAGCCTCATATCACAATATTGATACAATATTGATATATTGCCCAGCTCTAATCTCAATGATATTGAATACCAGAATGGCTCACCCAAACAAACTTTGTGTAGTGATACCATTGCACATTACTCCCTATTTTCAGAAATGTGAGATTAAAAATCCATGGTCCAAGGTTTTATCCGATCCTGTTTCCAGCTGCATGTTCAATAAGGACCGACTTCTACAGGCGACAGGGCCAGAAACACTTTCTTTTATAAAGCTTAATGTGTTCTGCATTGTGGTTGGCAGTGGAAGAGCAATTATGACAGATGACGTCAGAAGAGCTCTTGATTCAAAAGCTATAGCACAGTACAACTCCACACAACCATGTGCCATTTACAAGTAGGGCTTGGTATTATTAACCCTAAATGCTATTTGAGTATTTAGATCTGATTTGTACGTATACGGTGAAGATTCATTTATGCCTTGTGAGAAGTTTGCCTGAAAAGAAATGAAAGAGCAGCGATCATACTAAGCACGGATTTGAAAGAGGAGTCATTTTGTAATTGGTACTAAAAGTCAGGTGCCATTATTGGCACTAGCAATCTCAGATGAGACATATTTACAAAAGTCCCCAGAGGTTAAGAAGAAGGAAGGAGGAGGAAGCAGAAAGTAGGGGGGTTGTGGGCTGGTGAATGTAGTACATGTCGAGGCATTGTGGGGGATACTGCCCAATAATTACACAGAATGAATCTTAGGCGGACAAGACGGGACTAAAATAGCATCAGATCCCACTCACAACAAGAAAGCAACATGAAAAAGAAACTGAGAGTGAAGTAACAGAAAAGGAGAAGCTAGGAGAGAATGACTAGAGAGAAGAGAGGAGCAAGCGAGTCCACTCACCGTGTAGCCCTTCCTGTGTGAGACACTCATATCAGTAGTTAAAGTCAGGCTAAAATATTGCCAAAGCTCCAGGCCTCCTGTTGCAACTCATCCTATTGTGATGTGTTGTAGCCAACTTTGCTGCGTGCGTGTACAGCCATGTGTGTGTGTGTGTGTGTGTGTGAGGGGTAGGTTTGTTCAATACGTCACCTGGACACCAGTGTGTATCTGTGCTAATCAGAGGTTAGAAAGGTAACCACAGGTGAGGGGGGGTGGAGGAATCAGGAACTGGGAAGCCACACAGTGTTTCAAACTCAGCTGTGTATGAGTGATGTTTTTAGATCTCGGCTTTAATCCGTCGCGGTCTGTGTTATTAAATGCATTTATGAAATAAAGGATTAACCTTAGGAGGATGGCGGACCTCATTATTTGCACCAATTCCCTCCAGTGGCATTTTTTTGTGGATTGCCACTACATGATGTGTGTTTAGCAACCCTGGCTAGCACGCATCAGGCAGGTGAGCGGAACCGATGTAGACCTAGGACCGCAAAACTAATCAAATATTATTCACAATCTGGGCTTCCTATAATTAAACAATCCACTGTGATGCGGAAAATGCTTCCTCAGCTCATAGAAACCTCCGCTGCATGTCAAATCAAGCCAGGGTTTCCGCCAGTGTATTGCCTGCCGGGCCTAGATTTTATATATTCTGAATATGTTTGTGACGTGTTTAGCAGGGTGCGTGTCCGTCTGCGTGTAAAAGATTCAGCCATTGTTCCCGAGTGTCCCTCTGTTTACAGTCTCTGCTTCAACATGGTCGGTGTCCGGCTGCTCTCTGCGGCCTCTACTAGGGATGCACAATATCGGAGGGTTTTATATGGTCATCGAGATATCAACAGGTGTAATAAACACATCACGAAAGACTGACATATCACGTAAGACACTCAGAGATTTTTTTGTGTGTCACTTGAAAGAAAATATTAAAACTGCACTTCAACTGTCACTTTTATAGCAGTTCTTTTTTTTTATTCAATGTTGAATTTGTTAAATAAGAGAATTTTGGAAATTATTTATTTCAAATTCAACAAGCAATTTGTTGTTTTTAGCAGACTACTGAAAACAGCAGACATTAGTACACTTCAATATCTTTTTAACACAAGTTATATAATTATCGCGATATTGAATGTAATGGCACATTTTCCTCACATCGTGCACACCAGAACCCTGTACGACGAAGCAAGATTTGGCCTTAAGGTAACTTCAGGTTCAACCCAGGGTTTTCTGTATCATTACGGTGGATTACTTGTTAACGGGTTAAATCGCCGTGGTAACTTATGCTGAACACCTAACCTGGTTGGGAGCAGGTTACATTCGAGATTAGAGATCAGCCTATTGACCAATTAATACTCAATTGATAACAACTGAAATAAAAGGCTAAAGCAACAACAGTTTATGGAAAGGATAAGTGTAATTATGGTCATATCTTGTGCCTGACTGATTGGGGACGTGATATTGATAGTAGAGATGGTCCGATACCATTTTGTGCTTCCCGATACCCATTCTTGAACTTGCATATGGTCAATACCGAGTACTAATCGGATACCAGTGTTTCATATATTTTATTATGTTTTAACAACTGTATACTACTATGCCTGGATGGGATATGATTTCTATCTTTGCTGTCCATCTGGCTCAGGTTAAACAAACAATCAACGCAACAGAACTTTCTTTTATTATCCAGTTATAATACTATAATACTGTCAGTTATAACGGAAAAAGAACATTAGTAAACTACTTTAAAGTAGGTATCGGATCGGTGCATAAACTCCAGTACTCCAGGCAATACTGATGCTGGTATCGGAACATCTCTATTTGATAGAATAGAATAGAATGCCTTTATTGTCATTATACACAAGTAAACAGTACCTGTGCAACGAGATTGAAGCAATCCCTTTACAGTGTTGACACAAAAATATAAGAAATATAATAAAATATAAAATATCAAAAATATCAAGTCAAACATATAAAGTGTAGGTAGTGATATTGATAAGCATTGTGATTTACACATTTACAGCGTCTGCTTTTTTTTGCCAGCTTTTTGTCCTGTTTTCGGAAGCAGCAACTGTAATGCGTTTTGCCTGTAAAACCCTGTATGTGTTCTTCATTTTTATGTAGAATTATAGTTTGCTCTTTTGATGGAAAATTTGCAACTCTGGTAGAAGTTTGCGATTGGTCACACTGTGCAAACGCCGCCTCTTGTATGTGAACGCGCGTCTCTAGATTGGGAAACCCTGGGTTGTTAGGGTTAGTGAAGCCGAGTAACCAAAAGAAATCCAGGGCATGTTGATCTTGATTGGTAGTACAGGCTTCTGGCCTCTATTTCTCCTAAACAAGAGCTGTGATTACAACACAGCAGGAACCACATGGCAAATACACTCATAACAAAAACCAGAGGCCGTTTTGCACAACTTCCTCGAATGCTGTGTACAACAACAATAAGGCACACTGCTCAATATACGCAGTGAAACGTAGTGTCTCCGAGAATTCTGGAGTGAGTGCCCGGCCGTGCATGATCCTTGAGTTTTTTTATCTTCCTTTTGACACGGTTAGCTAGTCAGGTGCTCGCCAAGCTCACATCTACAACACCCACTTCACCCAACTGCCAGCAACATTACAAACACCTCATATATAAAAAGGTCTTTATTATAACACACAATCAGTGTTACAAAACAACTTGCCAAGCACAGAGACTTTTACATTAACCCCAATAGTAACAGAGACGTTGGCTGACTTTGGGGTGTCGACAAGAAAACCAGAGTGGAAAATGAAGATAGCTAGCTTTTTTTATATTTGCACTTGGTGTGAAAGAAGCAAGGCTGGGAAGGCATAAGAGGAGGAACGTGACGACAAGTGACTTCGCAGTTCCATCTGTGCTGAATGGATGTGCCAGACACACGCATTAAGTTACCCTGGCAACTGAGCAACAGCTCTGGTTGGAGGTCACACAGAGAAAAAGCTTGACGCGGACCAAAAGGCTTCTAGAATACGTATAGCACTCAGGAAGAGGCTACCAGGAGGGACGTCAAATAGAAAGCTAGACTCTTGCTTCACACAAACAGGAATATTTCACATAAACTGTGGAGTGATTGAACATGATGCAATGCTGAACAGAGCATGAGAAGGCCCGGGATTGAACTTGATGACGCAAAAGCCACAGTGTTTTATCCCTTTCTCTTGTAAACACACAGCTCTGATGCTAAGAAGGGAGTTTTCTTACACACACACACTCATACAAACACATAATCTCTAACTAATCACATTTGTAGGTCTTGGACAGAGCAGCCGTAGCACAGTGCTCAACAGATGGGCCCACGTACACGCGGCATGTCTGGGATTAGCTTATCCCAGAAGGTGAAGGTGCTATGTAAAGTGACCGAGGGATGATTTCTTACACACACACACACTCACACACACACACACACACACACACACACACACACACACACACACACACACACACACACACACACACACACACACACACACACACACACACACAAAAATATAAAGCATCTATGAAGGTGTGTCCTCCGAACATAACCAAATGTTTCAATGAAATACTGTTGGCGTACACAGCCTCGCAAAGACAAAGCATTAAGCCATAGATAATTGTGTTATACTCAAAGTGATGTAATATATAATATAAGAACAGCGCACTAACCAACGGTGCTTCGGCATATCCTCCAGGCAATCACCCTGTTTCTGTTGGCAAGCAACAGTTATGCAACGGGACGCTTTTTGTTTACAGTCAGGAAGAGAGGCAGGACAGGATGAACCCCAAAACACACAATGATAAATCAATGCAGCATTTTGTAAACAGGCGTACAGTCGGGCCTCGTGTTGCTTTAGACCTACACTGGTAGAATACTGAATCAACCGTATTCTATTGGATTAAAACCTAAGACGTAGTACTCAGACTACTAGAGTAAATGTTTCAGCTGTACACTGCACTGTCCACTGTCCTGTAGGTGAAACTTTTACTGGTGATATTTACCAAATTGCAGCTTTCTCATGAGTTTAACTTACATCAAAAAACAAAAGGAACTTCACACAGATTCTTTCTACTACATATGGATAACACAGGACATCCTGCATTTGGAAATAATTAGGTTTCATCTCCCCTTTTGGTCTGTTTCTATCTGACCACTCAATCAAACAATGCTTTCAGAACTAGCATGTTGGCAATTATCAACTTATCGAAAGGATTAATAGATAATGTATCCACTTTACTGTTTAACAAGACAGCTGAAGCCAAGGAGATTGTTTCAGTCTTGCACAAAATGACACCACAGCACTGTAAAAGGCATGCCAGGCATGAGTCTGAACCCATGACCTGTGGGTCATATGGTAAGTGTTGAGAACAGCAGCTCCACACAACCATCCCAAATATCCATATGGACCATTCCTTAATGTCCTTTAAAATGGGGAGCAAGGGGTGAGCGGCAACAATGTTACACAGGACACCGACAAAGAGTGTGTTAGATGGGAGGATTGAGGGAGGCTTTGTTTAAGAATAAGGGCGGCCTAATAGCAAGAAGGGGAAAAAAGGCCTGAATTCAGCTTAGAACTAATTCTGCTTGACAGCTAATAGGCTGGCCCACTCAAGTGTGTATGCTCCCAGAACATGAACATATCTGTGGATATCCCTGACCTCACACATTAGGGAACAATGATCGATCAAATTTGGTTTAGTCAGACAGCTCTCAAGTTCAAGTATTTAAGTTTTAGCAATGCAGATTATGAGAACAGGGTAAACTGACCACTGTTACCAGGGCACCATTATCATTTTGACATTGAATGTGTCAACATACCTTCATTTCAGCTGTGATATAACGTCTGAGAGACAGCCTTAAGACTGACAAATGTTGGGTCTGTATATACTTTTTTGGAACTGATGGTCACTCATGTATTTAAACTGGAATTATTGATCAACAAATAAGATTACAAGTATAAGAGGTAGACGGTGAACTTAGAAAGAACCCGTTGAGTTTATGCTCTGAAAGTTTCCCTCATTTAAATGATTCCACGGCATTGAGTTCGACAAGCGTTGGTCACCCCTTTCCCAGAGTCAAATACACTCACGACTCGTCTTCAGTGTTTTCCTATAACCGACATGTACTATGGCTAAGACAAGATAGGCTATGACTGTACAACAGTATTGTTCGTGGGTGAACCCACGCCACACCCAAAGCACTCCCCGGAGGACAACTGTGCAGTGTGTGTGCGCAGGGGTCCAGCGCCAATGAGCTATCCACAGCAGAGCGCCTGCAGTAGGTTTGGCTCAAACAGGAGATAAAGTCCCCCGAAACAGAAGCGAACTGTGAACCGACTAAACTGAACAAAGTGACTGCAAGGGAGGAATCCCAAATTGCTAACTCACTGACTCTCACCACTCTTTTCCCAACGGTTTCCATATTAGCGTGTTGCAATTCTAGCTAGCTTGATTCGTTAGCTAACTTAGCTTAGTGAGGGAGCGCATGATTTATTAGCATACATCAAACTCATCGGTTCTGCTTCTCACGTGGGTGAAGAAGAAAACAAAATAATGGCTAAAATAAACCTCGTCCACCAGCAACAGATAGTCTGCATTAGAAACCCCTGAACAAGTAGTTTGTCTCGCATGTCCTTGTCCCCTCCTTTGATGGATGCCGATTTACTTTGATAACGGAGCATCCTGCATATAAAAACAAACACATCCCAACCGTTTGTGGGGCTCGAGGTTACGTTAGCTAGCTACCTCGGCGGCTGGGGATGGATTTTGTAAAGGATGATAACAAACTTTGCCTCACGTTGTTATTTAACTCACCGAAGTGCGCCGTTTTCTTCTTTCTTCTTCTGATATTCCAGTGGATAGCTAGCTATATCAGAAACCAACAGAACACAGCAGCAGACAGCTAACAGTTTGTGGGCTAACGTACAGGACACGACGTTGCGCCTCGCAACAGCTGTGTTCTGTTTTGAATGAGGGCTGAGGAGACACACGGGCGGAGCTAGCGCGCAAGCGGACCAGTCTCATCATTCTCAACACACCGGGGTAGTTTTGTTCCGACGGAGACTATATTATGTCAGAGCCTACATTATATACATGTAGCTGATACAGTGTGGGTTAAATGTATATTAAAATACATATTGACCGATGAGTAGCACCCCGTCCATATTAGGGATAAAGCTTTCAGGATAAAGCGCGCTGTCAGTGTGAGATTTGAAAAGGGCTCAACGTACATGTCTTTGATTCTGACTCCCTCTTGTGGTCCAACCACAATTGTGGCGGCACAAAGTGAATGTAAAACCATCCAGCATTGCATGCGGTCTTTAGGACATCTCAAATTCTCAAATAAAAAAAGTTTTCATGTTTAAATTATATTTTGCCAAATACTGTTACAGTCAAGTGCTCAAACTTCACAATTTAAGGGCTTCACATTTGTCATGTCTGGTCAAGGTTTGTTCAAATTGAATAAAATGTGCTGCCATTATGCCATACTAATAACACACACTAGATATTTATACATAGTATTTTATGAAGGTTGATGACATGACAAGTTGATCTGATGATACTAACTTCATACTAACCCTATAAGCTTTTGCCTAATCATTTCCACATATGTTATTTTAAATGCATTATTATACCACTGTGGGATGAATAAAGTATTATCCAATATATTAATAATCAACTACTGTACATGAATTACAATTCATTTTATTGCATTACATTTCTACCTATACATTTGGCTGATATCTACCAACAGATCAGTCAAGTAATACTGCTACGGGAATTTGACTGTCTACATACACATTTATAGCTTTTCTTTTTTTAAAGAACATATCATTTCCTACCTTTGAACCATTGCACAGGTTTTGTTTTTTCACACATATACTTAGCATGACCGAACATCAGATGTGTGGACAAACCAAAAACAATGATAATTTAATCAAGTGTCACATTCATTCCCCAAATTTGAGCTGCCTTTCTTTCTGTAAACCATGCAGCTCCTTCGCTCGATTCTTCAGCTCCTCTGCTTTCTTGTCATCCTTCTCTGTGCCATCCCCAAGTTTATACATACGACTTGCATTGGCACAGCCCCACACATGTCCCAGCTCACAAGCCCTGTTAGCGTACTTCAAAGCTTGATTCATATTGGGTGGCAGTCCTTTGGAATTGCCCTGAATGAACAAAGCACTAAGGTTAAAGCAGGAAGGAGCGAAGCCACCAGTACAGGCCTTCTCATAGTACTGCTGAGCTATTGTTACGTCGGGTCCTTCTTCATTAACTCGTCCATCGTGGGCTAACAGACCAACATTATGGCAGGCATCTACAGACTTTTTTCCGTTGGCATTGCAGGATCGCATAAAGCAGGAGTAGGCTGTTTTCAGACACTCAGACACTCCACCTGGTGGGAAGAAATCAAATTCCTCATTTGAATACATATCATTTTTTTAACCATGTGTAGACATACCATTACATTTAAACAGTACTTCCATTAAACTAATTGGAAGTACTGTTAGATGTACTGATTTTAATAATAATTAATTTAATTTATATAGTGCTTTTCAAGGACCTAAAGTCACCTTAATTTTAAGAATTAATTATTGATGTGTTCATATGTATTTTTTTTTTACAATCTTTTTTGAATGCTTTGTCTACAAAATGTCAAAAGAAAATAGACAAAGTGCCAATCACAATTTACAAGACCCCAAAAACTTTGCCTTAAAGTTGCTTTTTTTAGCCTGACCCAATAGTAAAACTCCAAAGGCATTGCATTTACAATCATATGAAAAAGAATAGTGAATCTGACACTATTAAACAGCAGATTGTTTGCATTTTGACATGGTATCTATTGAATTTTGATTAATGTTTTGACAATCGATTAACCAGTTACTCATTTAAACTAACAAACACTAATTTATATGTAGTAGGTGGTGCAGTAACTAATTGTGTTTAATATATTTTGCTTGTAAGATGTTATTATATTATATAACCAGTGACTGCAATACAGCTATAAATATATAATATATATATAATATCTTTTGGAAATTGATCTTAATTCAAAAAAATTAGGAAAATCCAACCTTTTAAGAACACAAATTTTCTTTGTGAATGAATAATTTATTGTGAATAAATAAATGTTCTTCCTTAAAGTACAGGGGACATAAGTATACACACCGCTATGTTAAATTCCCATAGAGGCAGGCAGATTTTTCAGGCAAATCAAACCAGCTATTACCCTAACTGAAATAAAACCATGCCAACTACTTATGCCCCCTGTATTTTAAGGAAGAACATTTATTTATTTACAATACATTAAATTGGTGTCTTTAAAAGGTTGGATTTTCCAAAATCCTTTGAATTAAGGCATTAGATCAATTTCCTAAATATGTTTTTTTCTCTCTTTTTAATCAACTTTAGCATGTGTGTGTAAACCTATTCTAACCACTGTACATACATACATATATACATACATAGAGCCAATAGGCCTAAGCCACATTGCTGTTTTACCTTTGCCTGTGACATGGTAAGCCCCCAGTTTATAGCAGCTCTCTCCATGTCCATTCGTTTCACAGTTATGTTTGAGCACTTGAGCTGCAGATTCATAGTTTTTCTTCACCCCTTCCAAGTAGTCTGAGAGCCTTTGGCATCCTAAGAAGAACAAGATACAAGCATAAATGGTGATGCAAACATCACTAACACATCTAGCATTACATGTCCACCTCGGTCCATCTCTAGCTGGTGTTCAGTGCTTCAGCACCATTGATCTGTTTACCTTCAGGATCCTTTTCTTTGTAGCATTGGAAACTGTACTCCACTCCCAAATTGTCCAAAAACTGCTTCACTTCATTCTCATCTTCAAAGTTTATAAGTCCAGCCATATTTCTTTTGCACTTGTGGCTTCTAACGTTACTATAACCGCATGTGTTGAAGGATTAGCTCCCACTACATGCACTGGTAACGTCAGTGACCTTGGTGAATAAGTTACTGAGCGATGTTAAAAAAGCCTTTCCTTACAATAAAAAGCTCAATATATGACTACCGTTAACCGTTAAGTTGTTTTTAAAGAGTACTATAATTAATTATGAAATACTATCCCCTAGAAAACAGAAGAAGAACATGGTCATGCGTGTCTTCTGCATGCATAGGGTCTCTGATGATCTCTTCCTGGTTTCATAACCCTCTCCAGGCTTCCGTAGTCCAGCCCCATTGCTAATGTACTTCCAGTGCTGTGACCTTTGTTTACTGTCTGCGGGCTGTGAAAATATTCAGACATTCCCATACTAGCTTCGTAATTCGGAGCTCCGGTCGCTAAAGTGATTAGTCGATATTTTTAAATATGAACTGCACCACAGCAGACAGCTTCCCGCATGTTAACATGCAGAGCGATTTTCCACAACAGAAGAGACAAGAAGTGAGCTAGCTGGTTCGTCGCTAACGTCGTCGGTGCTCGCTCCTCTTCCATAGTTAACGTTACGGTGTTGTCAAGCAGGATAGCACGTCGCCAAGCACTCAGACAGGTGAACACTGCGAACTGAAACGGCTAAAAACGAAGCCGCTCGACGGCTAGCAAGCAACGCTTTCCCTTTTCCGTGGTGGAAAAGACACCAGTCTCGGTTACATAAGCTAGTCTCTTTTTTTAACCATGGCCTGTAGTTTTCTAAACACGGTGAGTTTCAGTTTCGCCTTCAGGTAATCTGTGTGACGTATTTTATGTGCTGAGTCATTAAGTCGCATTACTTCAAAAATTGTATATCAGCACATTGCCGTAACATTAATTGCATCTACATAAAAACCCCATTCTCTTTACGTTTTCAGGATGAGACATCTCCACCGGCTCTGACAGACCTGTGCTTGACTCATGTGAGCCAGCATCTGGAGTGTTTCTGTGTGAAGCGCCCTGATGGCTCCTTGTGCTTCAGAGAGGCTGTACTCTTCCCACAGGAGCTAGCAGACCAGCTGCTGGCCAAGATGGCTACTGAAGGTAAACCTGGACCTTTAGGACACTCCTGAACAGACTTGGTGATTTCTGAGCCTACCGTTGACATCTAGAGTGTAGTTTATTAAAATATGCTGACTATTGAGAAGTACCTCATACAACTTCACTTCAAGAAAGCCAAACTCTTCCTTTAAATCACAGGTTGAACATTGAAATACAATCATTACTTGATAAAAACTAAAATTCTTTACTTCCATACATCTCCTAGTTTACCTTTCACAGCTTATTTTAAATCCTAAAAACAACCTTAAACCACTTAAGGATGTTGTCTGTCAGTCACCTAGTCTATGTTGATGGCCGTTTCACCTCCTTGCCGAGGCAATTTTACAGAGTCACTACTCCGGGCCCCCAAGACGATTGTGATTAGTTTAAAGAAATACCAATAAACCAGAAAATGTTTTTTTGTCCATCCCAGAATGCTGTGTGGACTAGCCAGACCTTCCTGCACAGTGCTGTGGAGGAAGGTCTGGCAATGTAGGGGTGGGACTCACCCAACATATCATCATGATACTTGTGCCACAATACGATATTATTGCAATTTTTAACATATTGCAATATTCTGCAATATATTGCAATTCATAACTTTTTTTCCAACTTCTATTTTTTCCCAATTTCAATTGATGTCCCCAAAAGGAAACTGTTTTATCTAAAAAGATATATTTCTCGGTTTGTTCATATCCCTTCAGTTTTATTGCTGAAAAACTGGATTATTTGTCAAGCAGACAAACTGACCAACACGTATATAATAAAAGATCGATGCTTGGCGCCTGTGTATCAATACAGTGTTGCCACTGAAAATATCGTGATACTATGCTGTATTAATTTTTTCCCCCCACCCCTATGGCAACGCGTACTATCTGTCACCTAAATCAAAACCCTTCAATTGGTAAATGAAGGCAGTATCATGCAAGTTGTTCTGTTCAGTTGTGCATGAACCCAAAGATTATACTTGAATCAAGTTCATTCCACTACAGGTCTGTTGAATGACAGCACAGTGGGTGTATTTCGACACTGTCAATACCTGCGGCTGAGACGAGCCTGCATCCGTACAGCACGTATCTCCGCAGAGGCCTTTCAGAAAGCCCTCTGCCCTCACAGACTGTTGGAGCTGGATGCTGCTCGGGTCAATGCAGACCTCACTATTCCAGATATTCTACAGGGACTAGCCACCAATAAATATTGTCAGGTAAAGTGAGAGAATGTCAACTTGTGTGAATAAAAACAAAATATGTCAAACCACCCTTTCCTACTTGATATTAAAATAAACATTCCCCCCTCAAACATGCTACAGGAGTCCCTCCAGCGACTTGTCTTAACAGGTCTCACCATGTCCTCTCTGGAGGAACCGATCCTGTATCCCTTCAGCTCCCTCCAGGGCCTCCGCTCCCTCTCTCTAGCCAACGTAGATTTCTACGACTCCGGGCTTGTGGACGTGTGTTCCCTGCCTCGGCTGGAGAGCCTCGATCTCTCCAACACTTCAGTTACCAACCTGAGCCCACTGCTGGGCCTGAAGGAGCGGCTGCGCTCACTAACACTGCACCAGCTGAAAAGGCTGGAGATGAGCACTGCTCAGCTGCTGGGAGTCATAGGCCAGTTGGATGTATTGCAGGTTAGTGGAAGGATGACGTTTTACACTGCGTGTCTACAATTAAACCTGTTTTTATTTCGATCGATTTGTGCTGAGAAGAGCACTTTCTCTGTGATTTCACCAGCCACAGCTTGTTTGTTTTGTTTTGTTTTTACTAAAAATACTATTGTGTGTTTGTGTGAAACATAATTCATGCAGCACTTGGACATCAGTGATGATAAGCAGTTTACCTCTGACGTGGCTCGTCAACTGCTTGGACAGCCAGGAATCCTTCCTGCTCTGGTTTCCCTGGATGTGTCAGGAAGGAAACAGGTGTGTATTTTTATGTTGATCTATCTATCTATTTATCTACACAAAGAAATTAGCAGGCTTTAGAGCGAAGTTGTCATTTCTCACATGTGTAAACGTTGCAGGTGACTGATGCAGCCGTTAAGGCATTTGTTGAGAAGAGACCAGGGATGACCTTTGTGGGACTTCTGGCCACAGATGCTGGATTTTCGGACTTTCTCTCTGGAGAAGGAAATCTAAAGGTAGCTATAGATGCGTACTTTAACACAGACAACACTGTAGAAATCCAGGTTTGCTACAGTAAACTGTCTTTTCTGTGTAAACAGGTAACAGGAGAAGCCAACGAGACACAGATCTGTGAGGCCTTACGTCGCTACAGTGAGAGGGAAGGTTTTGTGAGAGAAGCTCTGTTTCATCTGTTCGGCCTGACCCATGTCATGGAGAAACCAAGGCCCGACATCCTCAAGGTGAGCCCGCAGCATTCTACTTTAAAAATAAGTAATTTTCCTTATTTCATTAAGATTTTTTTCCCCTTATCTCTAAGAAAATATGTAGATTATCATATTACATTGTTTGATCATGCTTCAGATCCTGATGAGATTTATCTGATAAGCGATGGAGCAAAGTTTCCTCTTTAAGAATATTATGTCAAAGCCCTACAACCCCAACTCCATGTCCGCACACTTTGAGTTTCTCATCTGTCTCACTTCAAATAATCTTAATTCCTTCTCTTGTATTTTGTAGCTGGTAGTGTTGGGTATGAAGAATCACCCTGCGACTCTTAATGTCCAGCTGGCAGCCAGTGCCTGTGTGTTCAACCTGACGAAGCAGGACCTGGCAGCAGGAATGCCAGTGCGACTGTTGAGCACCGTCACTCAGCTGCTACTGGAGGCCATGAGGATGTTCCCCAACCACCAACAGGTAGAGTCATGCCTAGAGCTCAGTCAACTAGAGATGGTCCAATACCTTTCTTTGCTTCCCGATACAGATTCTGATACCTGAACTTGCATATCGGCCAATACTGAGTACTGATCCAATACCAGTGTTTCATATATTTTATTATATTAGCTGTATACTACTATCCCTGTATGGATGTGATATGATTTCTATTTGTTGTCTGTCTGGCTCAGGTTAAACTCTTTGTGAAACATGAACAAACACAAACAATGAACTTTCTTTTTTTATCCAGTTTGACAGTCAGTTATAACTGAAAAAGAATATAAATAAACTACTTTAACGTTGATTATCATTCCTTTTCTTTATTACGTGGTATTGGATCGGTGCATAAACTCCAGTACTTCCTGATACCGATATCAGCATTTTAAGGAACATCTCTAGTAGCAATTAAAAATTTTGCTGCACAAATAATTGTGATTAACAATATAATTGTCTCTCAGTCAAATTGAAAAAATATTGATTTATTTATTACTTTTTTTAAACAAAATAAAGTATCCGTGTTCTGTGACCCAGATAGTGTAGTCACACAGGGACACAGCCTATGACGTAAACCACGCCTCTTTATTATCATAAAACCAACAAAAATATTTTCCCAGTTACAAACCCAAAATACCAACTCAGACATGAGATAATATTTCGTAGACACATTTTACTGGGCCTGTATAGTAGAACCCGGTGATAAGAATAACAGATTGTGTGAGGTCAATGACGGCTGTTTTGATTTCTCTGTCTATAGCTGCAGAAGAATTGCCTTCTGTCTCTGTGCAGCGATCGCATTTTGCAGGAGGTTCCATTCAACAGGTGAGAAATGAAAATATAAAAGATTGAAGCAGTAAATGTGGGTTAGTGGAAGCACAGCAGGAAACCAAATAGTACAATAATTATCCGGTCTTAACATAAAACAAAATCTGTCAAAGGTGTTCAGTTTTTCTTTTTTTCCTTTCCCTGTTTGCAAGGTTTGAAGCTGCCAAACTAGTGATGCAGTGGCTCTGCAACCATGAAGACCAGAACATGCAGAGGATGGCTGTGGCTATCATTTCCATACTGGCTGCAAAGGTATATGTTGCGTTCTATAAATATTACATTATGAATGCATTCTTGGCACATTAGTAGTGCTATTCCTAAACGCGGAGACGTTTGCTTTTTCCAGTTGTCCACAGAGCAGACGGCTCAGCTGGGAGCAGAGCTGTTCATTGTGAAGGTAAGGTTCTCACTCCCGCTCTTTTCTCTTCCGCCTTTTGATAATTTACCAAAGAAAAGGCACACCTTTATTGCTCACATGCCCCCCCCCCCCTTTCCAGCAACTGCTCCACATTGTGCACCAGAAGGCTACTCAGGGCGTGGTGGACGCCACCCTCAAATTTACACTGAGTGCACTCTGGAACCTCACTGATGAATCGCCAACAACCTGCCGCCATTTTATTGAGAACCAGGGCCTGGACCTGTTTATTAAAGTTCTAGAGGTATGTACACAGAAGGGTCAACGTGTAAATGAACAACAACATCGACCTGATTACCATACTAGTTAATCATCACATACCCTGTAGAAGTATGTATGTGCTTTTGGTGCGGGCTGACTCAATGTTGTTTTGTTCCCATGCAGTCCTTCCCCAAAGAGTCCTCTATTCAGCAGAAGGTTCTCGGTCTGCTGGTGAGTTTACAGCTTTCTTATTACCTTTTAGAAAAATGGAAAGTTGAATACATTTACAAATATTAAAAGACCCATTATTTTGTTTTTCACCTTGTTGTTGTGTAGAACAACATAGCAGAGGTTGGGGAGCTGCATGTGGAGCTGATGATGCAAGGGTTCTTGGACCACATCAGCACCCTGCTGCACAGCCCAGAGGTGGAGGTCAGCTACTTCGCCGCAGGAATCCTTGCACATCTGACGTCCCGAGGAGGAAGCCTGGACGCTCAGCCCCAAGCTTCGATCCTCACTGCTGGAACAACTGGTAGGAATCAGCAGAAACGACTCATAAACTCATAAACACACAGATACGTGCACAGTTATTTTAAAAAGGTTATGTGAATCTTTTTTTGCATTTGTGTCACTCTTCAGCATGATGTCATTATGAAGTGGCCCGCGCCTGAGTGTGAAATGGTGGCCTACAGGTGAGATGCAGCTTTTTCTACAGTATTCGTAAAGCAGAAAAACCCGTTACATCAAAGCAAGTAGGCCTGTATATTGCACATACAGTGAGGAAAATATGTATTTGAACACCCTGCTATTTTGCAAGTTCTCCCACTTAGAAATCATGGAGGGGTCTGAAATTGTCATTGTAGGTGCATGTCCACTGTGAGAGACATAATATAACAAAAAAAAGTCCAGAAATCACAATGTATGATTTTTTTAACTATTTATTTGTATGATACAGCTGCAAATAAGTATTTGAACACATGTCTATCAGCTAGAATTCTGACCCTCAAAGACCTGTTAGTCTGTCTTCAAAATGTCCACCTCCACTCCATTTATTGTCCTAAATTAGATGTACCTGTTTGAGGTCATTAGCTGCATAAAGACACCTGTCCACCCCATACAATCAGTAAGAATCCAACTACTAACATGGCCAAGACCAAAGAGCTGTCCAAAGACACTAGAGACAAAATTGTACACCTCCACAAGGCTGGAAAGGGCTACAGGGAAATTGCCAAGCAGCTTGAGGTCCACTGTTTGAGCAATCATTAGAAAATGGAAGAAGCTAAACATGACTGTCAGTCTCCCTCGGACTGGGGCTCCATGCAAGAGCTCACCTCGTGGGGTCTCAATGATCCTAAGAAAGGTGAGACATCAGCCCAGAACTACACAGGAGGAGCTGGTCAATGACTTGAAAAGAGCTGCGACCACCGTTTCCAAGGTTACTGTTGGTAATACACTAATATATATATACTATACGTCATGGTTTGAAATCATGCATAATAGATAAAATAAAAAGGGGAGTTCATATACTGTATATCTGACCACTTGAATTTGTTGATGAAAAATATATAGAGAAAGTGACGCATCGTGATTTCAAACCATATTGAATCGTTGACAGGATATTTGTAATCAATTTGAATCGTGAGACCAGTGAAGATTCACACCCCTAAGAGACACAGTCAAAACATCAACATGAATATGTGACATTTAGTACATTAGTACATACTAAAATGAATTCTTATTGTCTCTCTTTATTCTTTAGGTCATTTAACCCCTTCTTTCCCCTACTGGAGTGCTTTCACACCCCCGGGGTCCAGCTGTGGGCGGCCTGGGCCATGCAGCATGTCTGCAGCAAGAACGGTGAGACAGATCATATGCACATATGGAACCATTTGTTATTCCAGTTTTATGACTGATTCACAAATAATTTACTGAGATCTGTTTAGGCTGTTACTCATTCACCAACCCATGTTGTATTCACCCCGTGTTTTCGCAGCCGCACGCTACTGCAGCATGTTGTTGGAGGAGGGTGGCCTGCAGCAGCTGGAGTTGGTTCATACACACCCACAGACCCACAAAGACGTCAAACTGTTGGCTAAGAGCATTCTGGAGAGCCTTCAGCGCCACAGAGCCCGCACCGGCCAGCCTGCACACAAGTCACCGGCTGCTGCCACAAAAACCTCACCGAGGTAAAGACTCGTACACTAGTGGTCATTTGTTACATCAGTCTCACAATGGCTGGAGGATTTTCATTCTTTTACATTTTCTCTTTCAGAAAATGAGGCTCCCCAACCCACCACAGAGGGGATTAGGCGTGTGTTGTGTGTGTGCATACCCCACGCACTGACACACATTTTATCAAGAATCCCAGGAAAGTAAACATTAAAGGATGGAGACTACGCATTTCTTTGCACACACACTAAATCTATTTATTTTCTTTGTTTGTTTCAAAACTGAAATATTTCTGTGTGCGCTAATGTTGTGATAATGTAAAATTTAAGTATGAGAACTGTCGGTTAGTGAAGCTTAAATTTCCACTTGAGGTTTGTGTCTGTGCTCGCTCAATAGTCTGACATTGGCATGTTAATGATTTTCGTACCTAAAAAAGAAAAACAAATGGTCAGTGCACACACACAAAACTCAGTTTGGGATTGAACCCAATACCACAGAAATAGAAAGAGAGTAGAACGGGCATTCAAATGAACATAGCCAGATGGTCAGAGCGACGGCCATTTTTATGTGCACCATTTGCCGTTGCAAAGAACTGTGACTGTAGCGGGCTTCCTCATTATATTTCAATAGAAATAGAATGTTCAACTAGTCCAATGACCACGGCAAACAGTTCGATGTCTGTTCTACTCTCGTTATATTTCTATGGTTGACATCCTGGGGCTCTCTGGCTGTCTGAATTGGTCGATTAAGCTGTTTAGATACACACACACACATACAACACTTCTGTGAGCCCAAGCATGCTGGAGTTTGTCTAAATGCTTGTACTGTTCATTTTAGGAATGGCTGCTTAACGCCTCTGGGTCCTCACTACTGCTGTTGCTCTCTTTATTTAGTCTTATATCAGCTAAAAGCTAGCTTTAATTTGATGTGACAGGACACTTGCCTAGGGTGTGTTCAGTGGGGTTTGAATGTCCCGAACATTAAAAGATGAAAACCTACATTTTTGGAGAGGTTATATCTCTTTGAGAAGCTCCATTGCATTTTTCTTTTCCTAAACGTTAAGTGGCAAAACCAGCAGTGCTGTGATCAAGATCCAGAGTAGAATAATTTCAAATGATACCATCAATTGTGTCCACTTTGAACACATGTTGCAATAATGATGGGGTCAGTATATTCATGATGGTTGTACATGTATTTTGTGTCACAGCGGTTTCCTCTTTAAGAAGCTTGTGTGTGTATATATTGGTATGTTAGCTGTGCTTTCCACTGCGTCTTAAAGACACAGAGACAGCACTTCGGTGTGAGCATGTGTGTACGTCCTGTACATCTGTACAAATAGCTGCAGCTTAAGAGTGTATGTAATTTGTACATAATAGAAAAGGATAGAAAAAGTAATTGTTTGTTCAGGACTGGTTGGATCTGGTTGCATGGAACTTATTATAATCTATGTTCTATAGTTTATCTGAGAATTATGATTATAGAACAAAGTGAGAAGAGAAGAAACGCTGTTTACCTGGAGAAAGTGGGGATGTTATTAGAAATATAGAGTATGTTACTGTACTGAAATGACTGGCTGTGTGACATTAGTATCCACCAGGATGCCATTTTATTAGATACTCTTCTACTGTCCAGAGAAGCCTCCATTTGCTGTAGCAGATGCCAGATGCCCACATTCTCCTTTTTTCATTGGAGGTCTTGATTCCCATCATGGGCCCATCATCATATACTATGCAATCAAAACTAATGTTGCGTTACAAACTTCTGTCAAACCCCTTATACAACATTTTGAGGCAAAGTGGATTTTGGCTTAAGTAGGAATGACAGTGACAGGTCACAGGACTTGTATAGATGATATTTTCATGGCAAAGAATATATTAGGCTATGAGCTGGTACCCTAAAACAGCTGTTGCAAAACACCTATCACCTCATCTGCTCAGTGAATTCTGGCCTTGTTTTCTGTAAATCAGTTGTTGTATAAGCTTGCTAATTACGCATGTGTCCTGAGCTGATCTCATCAGTTTATAGAAGGGCAAAGAGCAGCAGATAACACAGAATCAGTTTGTTTTTTCTGTTGCTCCTGATGTGTTGGGATTGTTTAGTAGAGACTCGAATACACATTGGATAAAGGCCAGTTTAATTATTACAAGAGTTTAAAAAAAAGGTGGAAGATACAAAATGTCAAGATGCTGTGTCTGTCTGCTATGACTGGGTCATGTTGCTGCTGATAATTTGGAAATAAAGAATGTACATTCCCATAAACTGGAGATGACAGTTGACTTTTTTTATTCCAAAGATAAGATTCACAAGTTCAACAATCAGCATACTTTTGTCACAATAGATACACAACTCATCCTGACCCTACCTAATGTATTGATAACTGGCTGGGCCACACACACACCTGGGCCACACACACACTCAATCAATCAATCAACGGCTGTTAATTGTATATCAGACATGAGGTTATGGAGAGAGTGTGTCCGTGAGAGAGAAATCCAATAGTGCGAAAGAGTTTATTCCCCAGTGTACCGCGGGGGTCTCTTCTCTATGAAGGCAGCCATTCCCTCCTGTCTGTCCCGTGTGGGGATGACCTGAAAACACAGTAAGGGTTACAGCGGAGTGACTGCAGACAGCCTCCGAGGGTTTCACAAGCATCAGAGAGTGACTCACTTCTGACTCGCAACGATCATGTGCAAAGGTGTAGTATTTTCAAAACCTTAAATAAGTACTGGAAGTCTTACCCGAGCGTAACACATCCTCTCTATTGCCATTGCGGAACTCATGTCGACCTGGAAGAGATAGATTTCAGTCACTACCATCCCTGATGTATGAAGATAAAAATCTATGAATCACAATGTACCTCGATGCCTCGGTTTATTGCCTCTTTTGCCAGCCGCACAGCGATAGGAGCCTGGGCCACAAATGAAAAAGTTAAGACTCTGATGGTATCAATAATACACCATCTTACTGACAGCCATCACCATGAAAGTTAAACATACCCAGCACAAAAAATAGAGGACTAACCAAGACAAAAAAAAACAAATACAACATATATAAAGGTGATTCCTTTTACACAACATTTATTTTAAATAAGTGATGTGCAAAAGATCTTATTTATGCCGCTAAGAAGAGTGGGTAATGATTCTAAAGTTACTTTAGATAGGTAAAAGACACTTTAAAGATTGGTTACATTTGAGAAGGTATTTGGTGTGGTGGTAGAATGGGTTAGCCCCGCCCTAACCCCCCACAGGCCCACCTGCAGCCCCAAAGCAGTCAACCTAGGGGAAATACTGGCATTTATAACAGAAAGCGTTTGAATGACGTGGCATGGAGCGTCTATCGAAAGACACAGATGAGTTGCATTAGGGGAAACGTAGGAATGATAGTTTTTTTGGAGCTTGACTGATACTAGGTACTAAAACTCAGGATATCGCGGCCTCGATAGCACGGATCCTGACCACTGCTTTTTTTATCTGTCATTCTTGCAAATCCTCCAAACTATTAAAGTTACTGGAAATCTGGAGTCCAAATTCAACTGTAGGGGCTCCAAGCATTTAAACATATTCGATTGCATACTTCCCTTGACTTATAAAATGTGGGGGGGGGGACCAAAAAGCCTATGGAAGTAAATCGGATTCTGAAATTTAAAAAGCCATTGAATTTCTAGCACTACATAATTATGAACTGAAATTATGTACTGTATGAATTTTTTGCCTCTGAATTTTACTCGTCAAATTTTCAACAACTAATTTTCACCTTTATTTTTTTTAATTTCATACAGTTCAGTCAGAATCACAAATTCAACGTAAAAAACATTCAATATACCAAATTCAGATGCAAAACACAATGTATATATTTTATATATATTATAATATATTTTCAAATTCAACAGGCCAATTTTAGCTTCAAAATTTGATGTTTAAAATTCTGTGTTACCATCCGGGAACCCAGGGAAAAGCAATTGATTCTAGAATCAAGCTTAAGTTAAATCAAGTTTATTTCCTCAGTCCTTTGTTTAAATAACAGAACACAATGATCCATTATAAGATAAAAACGGCAACCTGTGGTTATCTAACTTTCGGAGTTAAAAAGCTCTACAAGAGATTGCGGGCGTAGCGTAACTTGTCCATGAGTCTATTGAGAGAGCTCCAGCTGACAGCGGGGTCTGAGAACATCACTGGTCGACGACGAGCGAGCGATCCTGGCCTCCACGTCAGACTGGAGCTTCTCAAGTCCGACAACATCGGAGCAAATGTGCAACTAGCCTTCAACTCTCCTAAAACTGCCCATATTCAAACTCTGCACAGTTGATTTCACGCATAACAAAGTCTCAAAAGTGAATTTAGGGATGAAATAGCAGACAAAATAGATGTAGTTTATATGGATTTTTCTCTACATTTTCCTGATGATACTTACATAAGATTTTCAATGCAGGACTTTTACTTGTAACAAGAGTGTTTTTACAGTGTGGAATGAGTATTTTTACTTAAGTAAAGGATCTGAATACTTTTTCCACCACTGGTGTGCATATATGTGTGTGTGTGTGTGTGTGTGTGTGTGTGTGTGTGTGTGTGTGTGTGTGCGTGTGTAGTGCTATTTGTGGTCCATTCCTCTACTTGACTGCCACTCTAGCTCTGCCGACTGCGGGCATATGAACTGGAGTGAAAGAAATATGGAGCAACAGAGGCCTGCAGAGAGGGAGGAGTGGATGGAGGGGGGGGGACACACATAAGAAAGAGATAAAGGCAGAATGCAAGGAGTCAGAGAAGATGGGTGGATGAAAAGAGAGAGAAGCAAGGAGGAGGAGGCAGTGAGAGAGCAGGTGCCTGCCTGGAGGAGGAGGGATGCATCAGTATCTGAGTGAAAAAGTGTGTGTTTGTTTGCTAACCTGTGGCAGTATCTCTCTGGCCAGGCTGGATGCCTCTCTGTAGGCAGCGTTTCCTGTCTGGTTCTGTTCTACAGCTCTATTTACAAGCCCCATCTCCAGAGCTGCCTGACCTCCCACACGCTTACCTGGTAACAGACACACACACAGACCGACAGAGAGAGAGAGTGTGTGATACACGATAAGCATCCTGTGTGTACAGCAACATGTCAGCATTCCTGTAACACCACCTGTGAAGATGAGCTCTTTGGCCAGAGTGATGCCGACCGTCCGCGGCAACCGCTGACTGCCCCCTGCAGGACAAACCACTTCCAAGTCAACTTCTCACAGCGGCTTTGTCTCGCTACTTAAACATTCAGTATTTTGCAATGTCATTCTCTTTTTGTCTTACCCGCCCCTGGAAGTAGCCCCCGTGTCGTCTCAATCAAGCCCATCTGTGCAGAATAGGCTGAAACACACACACACACACACACACACACACACACACACACACACACACACACACACACACACACACACACACACACACACACACACACAGGACAGTTGAAGGTCTGTACTACTGAGGGCGAGGGCGTAAAGTCTGACTGATGCCTCTGTCAGAGCAACAGATGCAAACACCTGCTCACATAGCTCATCAGCGCTCAGCCAATCACCGAGCTGCCACGACCAATTTAACCAATCACCTGTAAAGTCACCTCCATGAACAGCTGGGCAGATGTGTCTGGCCTCACCAGCTATCATTAGTCCCTGAGCTCAGCAGCCGATCATTAATACTGGGTGAACAGCATGACCGCTATGGGGTTTTATTGTGGATTTCTATTTTTATTTTTAAATAGTTCAAAAGCTTAACCCCTTAACATCCAGTTTTACTTTTCCCTGAAAAAGCATCCTTTTCCACAGTTTGCCAGTATCATATACAGTATATTCTGTACAGGCTTGCTGCAGCTCTTAATACAATATGTGATCTTTACACAAAGTTAATAATATGAATTTGGAAGACTTTCATGCCTGGAATACTCTATATGTCTTGTGCATCATTTATACACATTTCCTGAGTTTTCAAACCAAAGAAAATCTTGAAAATCTTGAAAATCTCCAAAATTGAGTTGAGATGTTTACTTAATAGTAGTCTTGCGTTGCCAGACCTTCCGGCGAGCCCACACAACATTCTGGGATAGGAGAAAAACGTGCTCTGGTTTATTGTCATTTCTTTAAACCAATCACAATCGTGATGCGGCGCTAATCACTAACGGAGCAAAGGTCCCTCTGCAAAATAGCCTCGGGAAGCAACTTGTTTTGGTTGAACACACGTAGGGAGGCATGCTCTGGAATTAAAATGGCTGTTGAGTGTGTGATGAGAATTTTACTTTAAAAAAAAGGCTGGATATAATTTGATTGTCGGTTCTAGCTCGGAGGATGTTTCCCAAATCGACTGTCGATATAGACTAACCTAGTATAGTAACAATAGTAACAATTAGGGCTTGAACTTTTTCAAATTATTTTCATTATCATTTAATCCAATGATTATTTTTCCTTTTAATGAATTATTGGTTTGTCTATAAAATGGCAAAAATCTGAATAAAAGGCTAAGACAGAAGATTCTGTCCTGACCCTTTATAACCAAGTAATGCCTACTCCCATCGTCACAGGGCTATAGAGCTGCGAGAACTTTGAAAAATCTTTTATTTCACAGTATTTCACAATACTGTAAGATCCACTGCTCTAATCTACACTGATGGTATGAGAGAGCTGTCAATCTAGAAAAATGATCTTAAGTGGATGCTGCTATCTTCCACTGCCCAGTTGGGACTCAACCACTGATCTGATATGACTGGACTGGTGAAAGCTGTAAAGAGAACATGATATCCCCTTTCATACACAATCAACATCCCCTGAAGGGAGGAGAGAAGAATATGAAATATACTCGAGCATGATGCAGACTCATCCAATTCAGAGTTGGTAGGCGAAGGTTCAGAGGTGACTCACCAGCGGTGCGCAGGTCACAGGCCAAGGCCAACTCCAGACCGCCTCCCAGGGCAACGCCGTCCATCGCCGCGATGGTCGGCATGGGCAACAATGCTGCCAGGGCATTACAATGAACAGAGGAGGGTTCACAAATGCATATACACACTATTGGGAGAAAAACGCTCACTCTCAACATTACAGGCTCTTTTTCTTACCTATCTGAGTCATGAGGGATCGTAGGCTGTGAACAAACAGATCAGACTGACGGTGGTTCATCTGAGCTCTCTCTTTCAGGTCGGCACCTGTGATAACACACACACACCATTGCATATCATTAAGACAGGCTTTGACCCCAAATCCAGAGGCATGGCAGGTTTCAGACGCTCCAAAAAACACTTACCTGCACAGAAGACCCCCGGCACTAAACTCCTGAAGACAACCACATGAGCTGCCGAGTCATTGGACAGAGTTAACACCAGCTCCCTCATCTGCACACACGGGACACAGGGCCTCAGTCAGTGTGTGTGAGTGAGTGAGTGAGTGAGTGAGTGAGTGAGTGAGTGAGTGAGTGAGTGAGTGAGTGAGTGAGTGATGTACATGTCTACTCACCTGTGACACAAACATATGGCCCAGAGCGTTTCTTGCCTTGTGTCGGCACATCAACACCTCTACTATCCCTGCGAAAGAGAGAAGGCAACAGGATGGAGAGAGGGAGACAGAGAGAAACAGAGAGAGAGAGAAAGAGTAGCAACAAATGGTTTATTTTCATATTTATTTAATGGATTGACTGTTTTTGAATGCCAAAACTGTGGGTTCATCAACTACTGATGTAAGCACAGTGTGATCGCAATTAGCAATAAGTTAAAGAAAATAAATAACATATTGTGTATGTGTATGATTATGATTTTAAAAAAGACGCAATTATAACTGTAAAACATTGTCAATTTGTTAATAATCTATTGACAGAAAAATAATTACATCCTGCCTGTCTAGTAAATGATGGAATATCTTTGGGGTTTTGGAAAGGCTCTAGGAAATGAATGTGAGCAAGATATGTTTTTACTATTTTCTGACAAGTAATACACTCATTGAGAATAGTCAAATAGACAAAAGATTAATCAATAAAATTAATCATTTTAGTTTTTGCATACCTTTCTGAAGAAAAAAAACTGACTTAACTCATCCCTTCATATTAGGTCATTTTGCATGTATGTCATTGCATTTGTATGTCATGTTTTGTGTTTTTATGTAGGTACTTGGCAAGAATGGGCTTCCATAAAGTCACAGCATTTCCAAGAAATGTTCTGTTTCGAAACTCGACTTACTCAACTAATTTCTGCTTCATGAGAAGAAAATTGAAACTGTACAGAAAATAATTTGTAGAATCTCCTGATGTTAGGCTACAGGACTTCCCTAGAGATTTAAACCAAGTTACCTTAATAACACCCGTCATTTTAATACTTTCCATAAACACCAGCACTTGTAGGAATATAACCTGTTCTTCAGTAAGCAACATTTGTGCAGTTCCGCCTGCAGGAGACACAGGCTTTACTGGAGCCTCAGATGTCTGAAAGCGGCTGTCAAACACTGAATGTGTATGTCTACAGAAGGGCGACTTTGTCGTTGTGACCATTACCATTGTCTTCCCCCTCGAGCCGCTTTATATCCACCTCTAACGTTTCTGGACCTGCCGCCGTGTGCTGCCCGCGGCTGTGCGCCGTCAGAGGGCGACCGCCACCGGGCAGCAGTCCCGGTCCATCCCGGGGGATGCGATGGGAAGTTCCGCCCTGCGTTTCCTGCAGAATCACTCCCAGCCACCGCCTCGATGAGCACATGGGCCCTGCCAGTCTGCGAAGGAGAGTTGCCATGCTGGTTGGAACCTGTTTACTAGCTTTGTAGAAGCAGGAAGAGATGCAGGATATTTGGTGCAGGTTTTGTTTACTTCCTGAAAGAGGAGGGACTTGGCTGTTCCTGAGTCCTGACCTTCATTTCAAAGCAGTAGTGCTGATAACAGCTGATAACAGGTTGATACAAGGCAGTGCACCACACCACAGAGCTAAAACAAGATGTTATTCTGACAATTTATAATCTGTGCCTGAATTGTTGAAGTGACTTTGGTGTCAGGATATTCACACTGATACCAGTCACTATTTCAATCAGCATAGTCTCGCATTGCCAGACCTTCCTTAGCATGACTCACAGTGAAAATTGTAAAAGTTTGTTGTTTGTTGTTTGTTACATCCCCATTCTACACACACACTGTCCTCCAGTCGTGTCTCTGGAGTGTCCAGTCTTTGGCCAAACAAAGCGTGTTGTTGAGGTAAGGTTTTCCGTCAGGCTGCCCATGTCTAGTCTGACCATGCATTATTTAGAATGTCTTTACAGGTTATGCAGTGAGACAGTAGCTCTGACTGATGGCACAACACTCTGAGCTGAGAGAGCCAGGCGTGTGTGTGGATGTGTGTTTGTGTGGATGTGTGTGTGTTTCCAAGGTGCATGTGGTCCAGACATTGTTATAGAAATTGACCATTTATGAAATATAACAAAGTTATTTTAGCATTCAAATACATCAGATGACATTTGCATTGATCAGATTACTTCCCTTCTGCCACAGTGAGCACATTTTCATTGCATTGTCTGGCTTTGTTTATTCTTCCTAATTGACATGGATGCAAGTGTCTGGGCAGTGAATCATATTAATCTGTTACTGAGATATTTTGTACAGTACAACAGTAAGTGTTGAGTGTAGGTGGCTGTGTGCTGCAGGGTGTTGGGTCATGACAGGGTTAAGTGGGTAAAGTAAAATTGAAACTATAACCAAACTCAATAGAAACACTCTTTATCAAAGACTGATTGGATAAAACAGAAAGAAAGAGACCGCTAGAGATATGTTAAATGTGAATGTAAAACCTGACAAGGTCATTTGAGAGGTAAAGAGAGATCATTCAGATTTGCATTAGTCTGCAAATTCAGTTGCAGGGAAGTGAAATGCCACCTGATGGATTTCTAAGGTTCTGCTTTGGATGCCAACAGGCAGCTTAGACTTGATGTCTGGCAGGCATGTGTATTGCTCCTCTCATGTGTACGTGCCTTGAGATGGAAATCTGATGATGGATGACGCTTGAGCGACAGAAACTGAACCTGATGGCTTGGGAAAAACAAAACCGGTCTGTCCCCAGACAAGACGCACATAATTGGCACACACCACAGCCGGAACTCTGAGACACACACAAGATGGGGTTTGTCTTTAATCATCAACATGACAAAGGAGAAGAGTTGTTTAGTTCAGTGAGTTTGCATAGCATCATTCCCTGGCTTCCACTGGACAGATACAGACATCTTGGACATGGCCCACTTAGACTTGACAACCACACAGCATTTCCCCTCCCATCAGGCAGGGGTCAGCATTGTATCAGAGGATAGATTGGAGAAGCCTTTACTCTGTCTTGTTGCTCCTCTGCTCCCTTTGCTAACTATGTCTTTTCACTATGGGCTGATTTCTTCATTACCAGCTCACAGTGTCAGTGACAGAGACTACTGTAGTCCAAAAGACATGAACTCACCCCACTATCTTCTTCCAGCAAATGGTTCCTCTCCTCCCATCAGAAGCTGGAGGTGACGTGAGCAGGAGGTAGTATAGAGTGCCACAGCCTCATCAAAGCCCGGGGTTGAATTTGGGTTTGGTGTTGGGGGCGCGAGGCCGGGCATGGGTCAGAGGGAGTGAGTGGCATCCTGTTCCTGGAGCTGTCTGTCATGAGCGAGACAGCACAGTGATGTGCTCAGGGCATGTACAGTGTGTTAGTGTACCTTTGTGTCATACGTTTTAGGACACAGGCATACTGTAACGCTAACACATACAGTAGTTTTCTGTCTTAATCTCCAGTCCACATTCATGAACTTGTGTTCTTGCCAACAGCAATACATAAGTTATGGGCTCTGAAAAAGGAGTGAAAAAGACCTGTCATCTATAGATGCTGTTATCCTGTAAAAGTGCAGCCCGCTTGGAAAGAACCAGTGAAATGTCTCCTTGCTAAGATGGAGCCTCGGGGGAGATGCTACTTTAAAATCTTGCTAGCTTTTCAACATTTCCAACCCTGCCTTTTACTCCATTAATGTGCAAATCAGCTCTGCTGATACAGCAGAACCAACAGCCACCAACTCTTGGTGCTTTTTAAAATTTCCCTATGTCTGAATTAGTTTATTTCTCTGTGCCATAGATATTTTTTTCGTTGTCCAAAACTAGCAACAAGTCTAAGAGTCTGCAGCCAGGGGGGGGTCTGTGAGGCTGTACTCTGGCGTGTGTTGAGATAAAGTTGGCATGCTAATTTGCTTACGATGACAAAGCTAACCTGCTGATGTTTAAGCAGTTATAATGTTTACCATATTCACCCTCTTAATGCTCATTTCTAATTACCCAGCCCAGTCTCATGGCAGTTCGTGAAATGGTCACGTTATTTAATCTATTGATTTGTGTGCAGGTCACGTTAATGACGTTATTTTCGTGTGTTGATTACGAATTTTGAAGTGATGTATTTCAATGGGAAGCCTATTTCAAAACCACAGAACAGCCCAGTCTCATGGCAGTTGAATTAGCACAAAACTAAATTACCATTAATATTATACCATTAATAATACCATAAATATATACCATTATTATTAAATTACCATTACCATCTCTAGAGGCGTGCCACCTGTATGGCTAAAAACACATCAATGTGCTGCACTGTTGCACTATAGTAGCAGACTTGTTTCTTCATTACAATGAATACGGACACTGTAGTTTATTTTTACATCGTCCTGTTGCCGTAAATACTCTCTGCAGCTCCAAATGTGTATTCATCCACATCCAACAATAGTCCCCAAAAATGCACTATTCCAGTTTGAGTAACGTTTACTAAAAGTGTTTACTACATTGTCCAGTACAGATGTTTTGGGAAACTATATATATATAGTATATGTTTTCCATTTTTAAAGAGGTACGTCTTTGGATTGAAGCTGAGAGCAACAAACAAGGTAGGAAAGTCATAAAACATGAAGAGATAGACTAACACATTTTCTTTTTATTGATCCCCAATGAGGAAATTACAATTTAAATTACTACACACAGGCCTAAAATACACACACATGCTCAGAACCTATTCATGCAAAAATGGAGATTGTTAGAGTAAATGGAATGACAGTGCTGGACCAAAGACCTAAGCGGTCGCGGTACAATGTTTTGCTCAAGAGCACCTTGGCAATGTCCAGGAGGTGAACTGGTATCTCTCTAGCTACCAACCTAACTCCCTAACTGAGCTTCTGCCACCCCGTTGTGTATCATTGTATAATAACAAAAAATACAGATGTTTAACCTTTAAGATACAGTATATCCGTGTTATGTGGAGTTATGTTTAAAGTAAATCCCCCATCCACAGCACTTCACAAAAGAAACATTATCCTATTTTCAACCAATTTCAGATCAGTTTATTTATAGCAATACTGAAGCATTATAGGCAGTAAATAAAACGTCCAATTTACACGCTGTGTTTATATGTTCCCCTCCACAGAGCATGTACACACACACACACACTAACACGCCATTGAGTATAGAGGCAGTCCGGGTGACTGATAGACGATCGTACTCTTGGTTTAATAACATTAGAATGATGGAGTTTATGTGCTGGGAAAAAGACCGTTGGACTTAGTGGATAGATAGGAGAGCCAAATGGGAGAATTATGACTATAGTAAGCCACAGCGAGACAAACAGAAAGAGGAGTTATAGCTACACATAGAAGAAGAAGAGAAAGGGACAGAGAAAAACTTCTACTTGTCATTATCTAGTCCGGGGATGTCATTAAGAGAAACTAAAAGATGCAGTGTGATGGGTGTGAAGCAAAGGTGAGTGACACCTCTGATGGCACAGGAGGTGGCCATCCCCTCAGGTGGGGATCAGGTCGGCTGTCTGGCGGTTGACAGCCGACACTGCTTGCACCCTTATTAAAAAATAAAGATACGGCCCACACACACATGCACACACACACTTACGAGAACACTGTCACAAAGGCAGGGAACATCTATGCAGACAAGTAAAATACAGGCTACCCATGTACTGCACATAGGCTGCAACACAAGACCTCTAATGCAAAAAATAACATAAAGGCTATTTATGACACACACAATATTATAAACTCACACGTGTGCACATGGATATACAAACGCATCTCTGGAAGCAGACACCGCTTAGAGCAGTCAGGGAGGAAAGTTACATTAATGATTCTGATCGCCAGGCTTTGCCGTGGCAGTTATCCGTGAACACGATCCAGCAGGGCCATTAAGACAGCGGACCCACAACAGAGGGAGCAGACAGGCCAACAGAAAGTGACACTGATCAAAATAAGCTCATTTTTCCTCTCCTAGCCTACTCTGCAGAGCCTTGCTTCAATAATGATGCATCAAACTGAAGATAGATGTCCATGCCTGACCATATCAGCTCTAATATATGAAAGGCTGTACAAAGGGCTGTCAGTGTCAAAGCGGTCTTTTTCTCACAGTTTTACGTAAGGATGGTAATGTCCTTCTACTGAAATATCTCAACCACTATTACGTGGGCTGCCGTGACATTTGGTACACCCCTTCAATCATGCCACTCTTAGGATGATTTGTGTTAACTTTTCATCTAGTGCTACCATCAGGTTACCTGGAAAACTAATGCCATTCCCATCAGCTGTACTGTGTTTCAAGGTAATAGTTACAAAATGATGCTTACATTCTGAACTAAGATGGTGAACATGGTAAACATTACACCTGCTAAACATCAGCATGTAATTGTGAGCATGTTAGCATGCTGATGGCATTAGCATTTAGCTCAAAGCACCACTGTGCCATGGCTGTAGACTCTTAGTGTTGTTGAAAAAAATGTTTGAAGGTTTCATATTATTAGCTCACACATTTGTTACCTGTCCTATAATCTATATCCACAACATTTCACTTCCTGGATTGCTCAGTGGCCACCCAGATGTCACTCTTATCGGACGGATGTCCGTTACCTTAGGCTTTCTTAGTTTTAAACTCTGGTGGATTTCTGAGGACTATGGTTACCTGGTCCTCAGGTCTCTGCAGGGTAAATCCAGACAGCTAGCTAGACTATCTGTCCAATCTGAGGACTATGGTTACCTGGTCCTCAGATCTCTGCAGGGTAAATCCAGACAGCTAGCTAGACTATCTGTCCAATTTGAGTTTTCTGTTGCACGACTAAAACAACTTTTGAACCTACACGTTCCACCAAAACAAGTTCCTTCCCGAGAAGCTTAGCTTGATGATTGTGATTGGATTAGAGAAATGCCAATAAACCAGAGCATGGGTTTCTCCCATCCCGTAATGCTGTGTGGACTAGCCAGACCCTCCTCCACAGCGCTGTGGAGAAAGGTCTGGCAATGTGAGACTACCTGTCCTATGAAAAACAGGCCAAGGATTCTAACTTGGTCATGATCCTTTTCTGCGTGTGAACCCTGAATATGAAGCCAAGCCAAGTCCACTTGTGTCCCCTCATCCCAGTTTTCTTGTTCAAGACTTATTTTCCCTTTAGATTGAATGTTTGTGTAGCAGAAATTCTTATTTTTTTATGATTTCCTACCCAAGAGTTGAAAGACTGATGCTACCCTCATATCTGCACAGTAAATATGTAGCTGGAGCTTGCAGCCATTGAGCATAGCTAAGCAAAAAGACTGGAAACAGGTAAACCGCTAGCTAAGAAATCGTCACATAACCCCTTAAAGCAGCATTTTGTCATTTTGTTTAATTTAATTTTCTTACCAAATGAAATGTTTTCAGCTTAAATACACACATGTTATTTTGTCCATGTTATTTCACAAAGATCAGTGGTTTTAATGAAGTTTTTTTTTGTTAAGCCATTGACTCTGGGTATATTATTATTTTTTGCTATAAATGAGATATAACGTGGTAATTAGTTAGTTTATATTTGCTGGTATTTATGCTAAGATAAGATAAAAGAAGCCAAGAAACATATCACCCAATATGTCAAGCTTTTCTTTAAAAATCTGAATTTCATAACATCTGGGAAACAGGACAAAAATGGGTGCCACTGAAATGTGTCTCCCCAAATGAAGAAAGCAGGCTTGAAATACATCTATATTGCCTCCAAAAAAGCCTAACTATTAATAAATGATCAGTAATTAAGCTCAGAGTGAATATTTTAATCGTTTTACTATTCACTTTATAGTCATTCATGATTTTTTGTTCTCCTATTTCTGACCATCAGCAACATAAGGGCATGGCAAATCTATGCCAACTATCACACCACTTGGAATTAAGAAATAATACGTCTTAATTTCATCATCTGTCATCTTAATCTGAAGTGCTTGAACTGCTACTGTTCCACTGAATGACACTGATAAACGTTGGCAGCATAAGAGGTGGTGGCTGTCGACATCAGCGTCCAATGTTCAGACAAGAAAAGGTGATGCACAAAAATGTAGACCGCTGAATGTGTCACTTCTCAAATTAAAATTTGAGTATGCAAAAAACAACAACAACAGAGTAGCCTACACACAATCCAATTTGAATGCATTATGTTGTCAACAAGCCACTGGGGGACGGAGTGAGGAGAAATTAGCCGCTGGACCACATGAGATAAGGCCTGGTAAATCTGTGCGTGGCTAAGAGGGTGCTGCTTTCACACAAACACACACACACACACACACACAGAGAGACCTGTCCTCTCATTACTTTGAGTTTCTGCAGTCTGGACGTCTGGTTTTCTCAAAAAACACCTGGTGACGTCATCATTGCAATCGCACCGTTGCCAACTCACACGCAACACAAAGTACTTGTAGTGCGTGCATGCGTGCGTGTGTGTGTGTGTGTGTGTGTGTGTGCAGAGCTGCAGTGTGTGCGCATGGAGAGGCAGAGAGCAGAGAGAGAGGGAGCGCAGAGGGAAGGAGTCTCACCACAGCGCAGCGGAGAGCCACAGGATACAGAGCGGTGTGAGCGCAGTGGAAGGACGCGCTTTCCATCGCGCTCAGAAAAACCCGACTTGTCTGCTGGACAGCGGTGTAGACAGTCGGACCCCCACACACATTGAGACAAACAACAGTCAAGGACATATGTGAGCGCGGCGCGTTTCCGTGGGAGTCTACATCCAGGATTCAGGAATTGTGCGCAGGTCACGGCATTTGTTTAGAAACTAAATAAACAATGCACTCTGCTGGCGACAACTAATTCACAAAGATGAGTAACCAAGGTAATCGACAACATCCAGTGGTTCTGGGGTCTTCTCATGCGGGACAAAGTCCGGTAAGCTGGACGATTCTCACCCACAGAGTGATAAGCGTTTCTCGGTCACCTTCTGAAATGATGTCTTGTGGCGACGTTCGTTACGCGCCAGAGTGCGTGTGAGTGACTGACCGATAGTCTTTCTGAAAGAGAAAGAGAGGCTGGATATAAACAGCAGCCAGGCTTGTAGGCAGCGACAGCCAGACACTCAGAGCAGCCATCTCGCCTCTGTCACAGCTCCTCAGACCCATGCAGGATGCCCGGAAAGCGCCGGGGAGTCCTGGTCCAGCTCAGCCCGAGTTCATGACGCTCTGGGCGGCCTCGTCATGCGTCTCTTGCCCGAGCCCAGCGCCCAGTCCCTCCGGCTCCTCTTCCTCTTTATCTTCGTGATGGGGGTGACCCCTTCCCCGGCTCTGACAGCCGGCTGCCCCGACAGATGCGTGTGCGACGACCAGCTGGTGGTCCAGTGCGCCGGGCAGGAGCTCACCATGTTCCCCAATGACCTGCCCCTGGCAACACGGCAGCTCATCATCTCCAACAACCGCATTGGGGAACTTCCGGCGCTTCAGCTCAACTACCTGTCCGATCTGGTCTATCTGGACTGCAGCAACAACTCTCTGACCGAGATCTCCGAGTCCACCTTCGGGAATTTGAGGAAACTCGCCTACCTGGACTTGTCGTTCAACACCCTGCTGCAGATCGAGGACCGGACTTTCGGGCCTCTGGCGTCTCTGGTGATGCTTCGGTTGACAGATAACCCGAGTCTGGGGGAGATCCACCCGGATGCCTTCTCGGAGAACATGGCTCTGCAGGTGTTAGATGTGAGCCGGAACAACCTGACTGCCCTGAACATCAGCAGCCTGATCGCCCTGCCTTCTCTGCGGTCGCTGGGGCTCAGCGGCAACCCCTGGAGCTGCGACTGTGACACGGAGGACCTCTGCCTCTGGGTGCAGATCGAGGGCTTCAAGTTCCAAGGTGAGGATGGAAAGAGTCTGAAAGAAGTCAATAAATAGTTGTCAATCTCTAAACATATACACAGAACATTCACAGTGATCTAAACTGTCAAAAACAAATTATATATATTTTTTAAAGACCATTAAAGACTTGTTCTGGCATTGGTATCTCAGAAGAACCATATCCATCCTTTGCCAAAATGTGGACTGGAGCCTATATAAGCCCAATGCCACGGTACTGTTCAGGTGGCAGCAGTCTGACCTCTAGCAGGTGGTCTTTTGTTAGTTTGGATCCGGAAGCAGGATCCTCATTCTGGCCAGTAAACAAACTGTTTCTCAGCTAATACTGAAAGTCAAAGACACTCCAAGGTCTCGCTATTGTTATTGTCACATCAGCTCATTTAGATAATTTAAGTGTGGGCACCTGGTCAATTTAGTCCCTTATGGTGGGCCACTTAATTCCCTGTTTATTTCCATTTGTTCTGTGGGTGTGTACGCACACATACATACACACACACACACACACACACACATACACACACACAAACACACTCAAGAGCTACTGGGTTGACCTCAGAGTCAAAGCAATCTGAAGACTTCGTTGCAATCCCTTCAAACTGCCCTTCGCGTCTTATTAATCTCTCAAATTTACTCCAACAAATCAGCGGAATTGTGTTACGCTTACTTGGAAAGCAACAGCCACCTGCCTTATGTATCCATCCTTACACAGCGGCGGATTGAATTAGAGTGACCCAAGAAATCACCAACAATGGGCCTTTGAGCCAAGATAAGCTCACATGACCTTTGCAGGTAAATGTTAAGTGAGCTTTGGAACAATGTGGCCTTGCTTAAATTAGCGGTCAGAACATCCTATAATGATATTAATGCATTTCCTTGCTTTCTGAGTCCTGAAGGCCGAGATAATGCTGAAAGGATGATTGTGTCATTTTGTACCAGTTTTCTTCTGGCTAGCCTATCCTATCTGCATGTGTGTGTGTGTGTTTGCACACATGTACAAACACACACACTCACACACTGTGCTGTACGTGTGCATGCTCCCACCGCCGTATGCTTTGGCCCTGCAGTCCAGATGGTTATTGATGGTGCTCAAAAAAGCTGGACTGCCATGCTCCTATTAAGGACAGTGTGTACATGTTTAGTTTGTGTGTGTGTGTGTGTGTGTGTGTCTGCAAGTGACTCACTCCTGTTAAGTGTGTGTGAGTCAGTGTGTGATGCAGGTCAGGGGAGACCCTGAGGCCGGGTCTGTGGGAAGAGACAAGGAGCTTGAGAGGAAGGCCACTTGAAGACAGCAGCTCGTTGAAGTTGTTATCCACCTTCACTTTCACACCGAGTGAAGCACCCTCAAAACTGGAACACACAGGCGCACAGACGACGCACTCACACACACTTACTGTACGTACTCTGCTCTGCTATTCATCCCACCGAAAGCCCAGTCCTTACACAAACACATTTCTGCAAAACAAATCTGAACAAATATTCTGACAGAAGGGCTTTTGAATTGTAAGTGACACAACACAACACACCCACAGCTGAGCTGTTGTCAGCCTTGTCCTGGTTTGAATCCCAGTTAGAATAACTATGAAATCCCAGCTGGCTTTATCATCACAATATATTTTAAACGTTATAAATGTTACCAGAGGAGTTTTGACTGTGATCTCTCAGGAATGCACATCACTGTAACACACACACACACACACACACCGTCTTTCAGACTCACAAATCACGTTTCAATATGGGACTCATAAACAACTCTAATTACCAGTTTAACGGAGTAAATGGGGTAATATGTGTGTGTGTGTGTGTGTGTGTGTGTGTTTGAAGTGAGAAAGAGAGAGCATGTAGCGTGTTCCTGTGGTCATGCATGCCCTCCGATCTGACTGCAAGGCTGTGAGTCTACTGTACAGAGATTCCAGTTGTCGTTAGCTATCAGTTTGAAAATGAATCAGGTGCATGCAAGTATGTGTGTCTTTTAACACAGTAACTCACGAACTAAGTCATATTGCTGGTGATTGTCTATGTTTTAATAAGCGTGTTTCTTATTGCTGGAAAAATCTCCTAATTTGTTTGAGTTCTAGTTTGAATGCCTTTTACATTTCCGTTAGGGTCACTCCGTTTCTCTCTGTCTGGCGTGAGAGAAACGTTGACATGGCTTGACTTAGGCAGCCTTCAAAGTCAAAGTGTGGCTTCAGTAAAACAGCGAGGTTAGCAGGGGCATTTAAGTTGTGTCTGTTCCAAAGAAATGAAGACAACAAAAAGAAAGAAAGTAAGAAAGCAAGAGAAAGACAGAGTGAACATGAGAAAGTACAGAAACATCAAACACAGAATATTTTAAATGGCATTCAGTAGGTTCGGCCTCAGCTGGTGGAGGTCAGTGCTTCTTGGTGCACTGGTAGGATATTTTATTTCCTGGACTGTCCCAAATGGAAGTTCAAGTTCAAGATGTTAGTAACATATATTGTGAAACTGTAAAGTTATAAAAAGATTGTTATGTCCCCTGACTTTACTTGGCCTCTTTCTGGAAGAGAGCTTCCTCTCTGTGTGTTTTAGGTCGTCTTTATAAGCAGTTAGTTCATTCATGTTTTGGTCAACCTTTTATGTTACAGCCTGAGTTCCCCTAGACATAAACTAAAGGTCGTAACAAAGATAATGAAAATTAAATGTCCCATATTGTAAAAAGCCGTCAGTCTCAGGCTGCAACTTTAGTAGTTCTTGCAACAGTCTCATAGCACAGTTTTCAGCCTCAGCAGCAGGCAGCAGTTGTCAGGGGATACACTCTTAAAATCCACAGGACACTAACGTCTCAGCACCTATATAGCAGACAGAAGCACAGTTAGACACTAGCAGTGAACATAGCGGAACATTTAGCAGCTAAAGAGCCAGATAATTCCCTCATGAGTTGTTGGAGAACAAAAACAGAGCTAAAAGAGAATGAATATTATACTTGCATTTGCCAGGTTGCCAGAAACATGACTCCAAATGAATAATAATCTTGCTTTGTGTCAGCTGGGCACTTTGTATTATATGCAATAGCTAACATGTTAGCCATATCAACTTTACAAGGCCATAATATCTCAAACGTGGGAGATTTTAGCTGGTTTGCATTTGAGTTCTGCACCCAGAAGAATAAAAAAGGAAAATTAAATATATTTAATATTGTCAGTACTGGTTGTCTGTGTTTTGGCACATGTTGTCAAGATTTAACCAAATCTCTCAACTTATGAAAAATGTTTGTGTTTTACCCATCCCCAACCCCAACCAACCTCCCTATGAAGATATTCGCCCTTTCATACTATTGACTACTTAAATTAGTCAATGGACGCTAAACAGTGTTGATATATAACCAAGTATGCATCTTTATAACGTCTAATTGGCGTGTCATACATACAGTACATCATTTCATGAGATCAGTCTGCTACTCCATATCTGTCCTCCAAACACATTTCCTCACTTGTAATAATAGAATTTCAGCCTGTCGAACTACCCACTGTACTGACTGTAGGTTGATTTTGACAAGTGCCTCAGCTAAATACCCAGAATGTGAGTGGCTTCTCCTGGGTTGGCAGAGTTGGTGGTGTTATGGCTCCAGTGTTTGAGGAAAGTATTTCTGGCTGCTCGTTGGTGTCCTGGACAGCTCACAAACCCGAGGCAAAGAGCCAATGGGAGGGCCACGCACGGGGCAAGAGTTAAATATTCATATAAAGAGCGAGAGAAACAGAGGTCCACAGCTTCAGAGACAGGAGGTATGAGAGGTTATTGCACCATTTGAACTTGATTTATCCTTAACGAAAGTGAATCTTAGATCATTTGAGAGATGAGATGAGGTGAGGGGCCGACTGACATGGCGTGACACAAAGAATAGAAGACAAAAAGATGAGATAAGACAGAAAAATCTGGAGAATTGGGCAAAGAGATTAAGATGGACTTTGCAACAGAGAGATACAGAGTGGGAGAAGATTCTAAAAAAGGCAGAGTACAAAGGATTAACAATCGTCTGTGCCCCGGATCTGTCACTCAAATCTATTAAAACATTCATTATGGCAATGTGACAATGATTCAATTTAATACAGGTAGACGATGCATTATTTATTAGCTGGAGCGATTTCTCAGACCCATCTGGTGCGCAGGAGCATATCAAATTCAACTGGCCCACTTGTGTAGTGTTGCCTGTAGATGTTTTTATGTCTCTGTGCATTTTGTGGTCCAAGCTTAAAAAACAAGATTGATGTGATGTTTGTGTGGGCGTGTTTGTGATGTGATCACCTGAGGCACAGAGGGGAGTTAGCTCAGGTGTGTGTGTGTATGTGTGTGTGTGTGTTTGCGTCCAACCATTATGCGAGCCAAGAGAATAAAATTAGAAAAGAGTGTGAAGATGAGAGGAATTGAGAGAAATGGAAGGACGTAGAAAAAGAAGAGGAAAATGGAGTGATAAAGGCTAGAGGGTGAATCCATGTTAAACGTGCCTGAGTGGGAATGAAAAGTGGGAGGTGATAAAGAGAGGATAAGGAGAGTGATAGAGGGAAGAGAACATAGAGAGAGAGAGAGAGAGAGAGAGAGAGAGAGAGAGAGCTGTTGCTATGTGACCTTCACTCTCTCTCTGCACTCATCCGCCAGAGGAAGAGGGGATCATTTGGAGAAATGATGAAAAGGAGGATGGTGGTAATCTGACTAATGCCATATTTGAGAGGAACGGAATCAGAAGGAGTGTGTTATTCAGCCCTAGTGGATGTGATGAAGAAAAGGTCAGCTATTCTTAGTCTTAGTCAACCCCTGTATGATGCGTTTAGCTGGCTAAACGGCGCTGTTAGAGAAGGGGCCTAAAAAGTCTCACATCTTATATCACAGGCTTCCAGTAATTTTTTTTAATGTCTATATTTGACTAATATACATCTGGTAGATGGGTGCATTTCACATCCTGTGAAAAAAAAGGTTGAGCTCCGCACGCTGCAGCACTGAGTATATTACATTTCAGTCATGGACCAACATGAACCAACAACATCTTTATACTGACATGCAGGCTGTAACATCACCCAAGACAATAATCACATGAGCTAATATAACAAAATATCCTTAAAATAAGACAATCAATATAGATGAAAACCCATAGAATACAAATGCAAATAGTAAAAAAAAGAAATAGAAATGTATTTTTTTGGAAAGGTAAGATAGGCAAAGCAAAATAAGGGTAACCAGCCTTCATCGTATAACCAGCCCAAATCTCATATCTAAACTAAACAAAACTAGAAGAAAAAGTAGTTAGATCTCTGACCCCTGCAGTCTCCTTAGATACTGAACCCCTAATTGCTCCAGATGTCTGTGCCAATCGTGTGTGTGTGTGTGTGTGTGTGTGTGTATATGTGTGTATGTGTGTGTGTGTACGTGTGTATGTGTGTATGTGTATATGTGTATGTGTGTGTGCATGATGAGCAGGTGCCACCTTGTTTGGCAGCCTCTGCCACGTGTGTATGTGAATGGGTGAATGCTTGTGTTGAAGAGTGCTTTCAGTGGTCGCTTAGACCAGAAAAGCATTATACACTGTAAATGCATCCATTTACCATTTAACTCATATTCAGATGCATGGTCAGGAACTCTTTCCGTCACTTTTTAACACAGTGAGTATCCCATACCGCAAGGTAGTCCAAGTTAACGTTGGAAATTTACACAAACAAGATTAGAAAGAGATCGTGATTTGGAAAAGAATTAACTTAAGTTACTTACGCAAATTTAAATAGGTCAATGTTGACCACACAGGTCATGAACAGTGGTCTCCTGGGTAAAAGACCTGAGTTTGTTTGACCCCTGCATCACCCCGACCTCCTCCACATGTTGACCTTTTCGCTCTTTATAGACAGGATCACGTGACGATGAAATCAGAAAACCTGTTTTTTTTCTGTTGTCATTTTCAGCCGTGTAACATTTAAAGATAGATCGGACGTTTCTGCTGTTCTTATTGTATGTACTGTGTTGCTTCGCTGGCATCTTTGATAAACCAAAATACGAGAAAAAATTACACTTTCACCGCCGGTCTGACAACTAGCTTTGGGTGGTGTCATTTTCTTTAGTTAACCGGTTTTTTAGTTCTCCAACCTAATCTTAGTGAAAGTGGTGACATATGAAAGCATCAAACATGTGTTTTAGATAAAATGAGATGAGAGTATATCCAGTTCTTCACCTTTTTGCTCAATGGCTTTAAATTGATTGGACGCAGGTTGTTGTTATTTTTACCCATTGGCACATTCAATCTCAATGTGCAACTTTTTTGCTGTTAATAAGTTGTTTTGCTGGAGCTATGTGCATTGGGATCCCAGCTGTCTCCATTCAAATAAATCCATAAATGAGAGGGTTGGGTTTTTCACGCAGACCTAACAGTTGTAACCTCAACTTCCAGTCGTCTTCTGACCTGCAAAACAACAAATCTGTACTTATTGGGACATAAATGCCCATTACAATCACGTGTATTCATAGATAATATCCCGGATCCGATTTTCAGTAGCCAACTTCCACAGGAAGGTCAGAGGTCGAGGTCAGCTGCAGAGTGCCTGCACAGTAGTGGGGCTTGACCTCCTTCTGTGTCTATAGCCTCCTCCTCCCCCGCTACATGAGACCACAACCATACTGATTACCATATGCATTGGCATAATTAATCTGCTTATAAATAGCTCTGTTCCCAGTTCACAGGACATGCTTTTTGCCTCCCAGGTTAATATCTCACCACTCTGGTCTTCATCATTGTTTAATGTGAACATACTGTGTAGCATCCAGGCATGCACGTGTGTGAAACGCATAAATTAATAAATTCAGTTTTTTCACTACTGTGTAGACTACAGGCGTCTGTGGATGTTTTTGCATTCACATTGTCGTCCGGAAAGCCTGAGAAATGATTGTTATTCTGCTGCTCGTTGCTCTTTAATGTGTTGAGCGGCAGAGTTGGAGGAAAACAGAATGAAGTTCATAAAAGAGTCAGGGTTTGTTTGTCAGCGGCGTCTCTCCCCTACACTAGCCCCTCCCCCAGGGAGGTGATGAGCCCTGCTCTCTGTCAGTGTGTCAGTGGTGAGCTTGGAAACCATCCAGCTGATGAGTTGACACGGAGACCGTATCACACCGCTGCGGTGGCAGCAACACACACACACACACACACACACACACACACACACACACACACTCACACAAATGTATGCACACACACACTTAAACACCCACACTTTTGCTCATCGGATTGCGTACTGTGTCTTTTCCCTTTGAGATATAGTAGAAAGAAAACGTCCCAATTCACATTTCCTGGAAAGCTCTGCTTGTGTAGTGTGTGAGTGTTTGTAACCTCTGATATTTGTTTCCCTGTATCTGAGAGTGTGTATACTCCTCTGATTACTGCAGTTTATTTCCTTGAGGACTATTTTTGTCCTTATAACCCCTGGCCTGTGGTGTGTCACAGTGCCGCAGAGCTTTGTGGCAAGACCCACATTGTGTCACACTGACATCCCTGATGACCACCCTGGTAATATTACCATAACACAGGGACATCATGCACGGATGGGTCTCAGCCCGGTGAGGACATGCTCTGCGTCCTGTCCTGCTGTAGGAGGACAAGAAAACAGTGACATCCTGTCCAACTTCAGTCTGACAGAAATGTGTTGCCAAAGATTTATGTTTAGAGCAAAGTGTCTCACCATAAGAGAGCAAAGTGGGCGCCAACTTGTATCCATCTTCTGCTGCAGCATTATCCAGCCAGCGCTTGTTTTAGGTGGAGGAATATGGAAACTGCAGTGCAGCATGCATGGAGAAAAGTGTGAATTCTTCAAGGCTGCAGCGCTGTCCTGAAACTGCTGGAATTACTCTGCACAATTTAAGCTACACTGCGGCAACAAAGAGGACAGACGTTTATCTCTGCCTTCCACCTTCTCTCTGAGTTTCTTACTCTAATACATGCATACACACTCTAACCTGAACACGTCCTTAAGTTTAGTTTCTGAGGCCCTCGTCTCCATCTGCTTTGGTTTCTACAGAGTGATAATATTAGTCCTGCACGTGCAGAGACTTAAAGGATGTTAATGAGTATTTTAATTCTCTTTAGACATATTGAATAGGATAAGGGCCAAGGCAAGTTGAAAAAAAAGATACTTTATTTTCTGAAGTTGGCAAGCAGCACTGCACTGGCACAGACACTGTTCAAACTCTGAATCAAGACGTTTGGGCTCTTTTAAAAACATTTTAAAGATAGATTTTCAATATGGCATTCTTTTAAATCAAATAACATCTTGGAATAAGTGCCTCATAAGCAGCCACACAAAAGAACATCTTAGAGGAAGCTTTTTCAGCCGTGTTAGTTGAAACACAGAAAACTGGACTTATTAAAGGGGCTGTACTCAAAATACTAATAACTAACTAGAAAAAACAGCGGGCCACACTGCTCTCAGACCATTCCCCAATATGTGAAATACCTATTTTTTTCAGGGCCACACACATGCGCGGGCGGCCACAGCAGTTATCAAAACGACAGTGGAGCTCAGATTGCAACTCACACACAGGGCAGTGTGACTTGATTCTCTGCACAGGATGCCATTACTCCACTATCTTTACATAGCAAATATGTGTTTGCTGCTCTAATTATTTTCTGAATGTGGAGTACAGCCTCAGCCTCAGTACAGATATTTCGAATTTTTAAATATTGGACCTTACAATGCAGGAGTGTTGTTAGAAATAAAAGTGCTAAGGGCTAAGTGTTACATTATTGAAGACAAGATTCAGAGAAAGAAATGAGGGTGAAGAAAAACACTGAAAATGGCTTTTTGCCAGAATGATGTCTGAATAATCCCCATCCTGAATAATGAGATGAGTTAGAAAACACTGGGTGACAGAGAAACAGACGGTGAAGAGAGACTGAACGGAGATTGAATCATCCCGGCTGCCACTTTTCCCTGTGTTCTTCAGTGTTTAGCACTAATTATTTTCTCTTATCTCTGATTGTGAATTGTGAAAAATGCAGCTGCAAATGTTTGGTGGCAAAGGGAAAAATACATTTGCAATGTGCAATTCAGAGGTCTTTTTCTCCCTTGTGTTTGGTAATTATTATTACTTATTATATTATTATTATATATTATTTGCCAATACATCTGACATTTGTGTTTGCACACATAATGCAGCTGCAGAGTTCAAACACTTGAACTGCACTTGGTGCAGCCTAAGTTTCAGTAATAATACAGTGAAGAGAGACTTAGTCACTTTTAAAGAGATAACACAATCCCCCTCTGACAACCATGACACATGACCATTAGCGTATGGTGGCTAATGTTAGCTAATGTTAGCGAAGTGAGTCAGTTTTCTGACTTTACGACTTTTTTTTCCACTTGTGCTACTGTTATATTAGCTTATTCCGACAACACACAAATGCAACAAGAAGATGTCTGCGGCACTGACTCCCCTAACAGAAATGGCTTCCTATAACCTACTCATTTCATGTAAAATGGTTTTAAAGATTTTAAATGTTTCATTTTATTTTTTTAAAGCACCATATTTTTTAGTTTTCACCCTGTGTGATCTGGTCTCAGTTTTAGCTACAGAGTGAAACATCTCACTTCTATACTATCTTTTTTGGGAGTCGCACATGCTCAGTAGCTTGGTAAGACCCCATCAGCTAGATAATGCTTTCTCCAACTTCGGTCAGTCCAAGGCAGGATCAGCTGGGAGACTTCTTCTAGACGAGGGCCACTTGTGGAATACCTGCAGAACAGGGACATGGGAGTAGTTCTTTTGGAGATTATGGTCAAGTAGTGTGTGTTGCAGCAGTGTTTTGCCATTGAGAACAAGCTAGCATGCTACGCTAGCATATGCTACGATTAGCCACCTCGTCTCGGCTAGTGACGTAGAAAGCCATGTAGATTTTGAGCAGCTCACCCGGAGACTGAAGGCAGAGGACATTCAGAAACCGTATCTCACTCAAAACAACATGGATAGTTTTTTTACAAGTTTGTATGTGTGTGGAAGCATCAGAGACACAAAATAACACCCCAAATCCCAGAAAAAAAGTATTTTTTTCATAATATGGACACTAAGACACTATGTTTTTAAACAGCATGCTGTAAAATGGCCCTGAGATAAAGGCAAAGTGAGGATTGAGAAATTAATCTGGCTTAATATACTACACATCAATAAAATACTGGCCTTAAATCTCCTTAATAGTTATCAAGAAGATCAGTTTGGGACATCTCAAACTGTAAGTGAAGGCCAAAAAAGGATCTTTCAGAGAAATTGTCTCAAGAACAACAATGACAAGAGGAGTAACATCCTTTGGGTGAGAGACAGGTTTTACCTAGGGTTAAAAATGGTTTAGAACTTCAACTACACTTGACCAACTCTGGTTGAAAGTTGATTTAGAGATTTGTCCTGGCTTTTATTACACTTTTCTTTGAGACAAGACCAGACAGCAGTAACACACAGCCAAGCACTGTGTACAAAGTCTGAATTGTTGAAGGAAACAGTGGCTGAGGAGGGACAGATGAGAACCAAACACCCTGAGGGGCTTGTTTGCTGCGGTGTGTTTGTACACTCACTGATTGTAACTCACTGCTCCATCATCTAGCTACATTGTAGGAGGTAATAAACAGCAGCCTCACTGCACACACACATACACAAGAAGTAAAATCCACACACCTGTCCTGAGGCAAGCTTGGTAGGGTAATGAGACAGAGCAGATCAGCTATAGCCAGCCCAGACCGCCACAGACGGTGACAGATGGACAGAACTGATGGGTCTGGGAGACAGGGAAGACAAAGAGAAAAATAAATGGAGCTGTGAGAGAAATATAAAGAGAAAGGCATAATGAAGCTCATTAGGGCCCGAGCGCCGACAGCGGTGAAGGCCCTATTGAAACTGACGTAATTCTTCCTTTCCTTTCCTTTCTTCCGCCTTTTTGAAGGGCTTAACATACTTAAAGACTCACCAAAATTGGCGGTTGCATCAAGTCTAGGTGAACATTTGATTCAACATTTACTGCCCCTGCCGTACCTTTTTACGTAGACAGTAGACAGTATGTATCATGTCAAGACAAACAGTAAAGCTCATTGGAGCCATACCCTAAACCCGACAGGAAGTCCGCCATTTTGAATTGAAAGCTTGAAATTAGTGCAATTATAGCCATTTCCAAATGTTGTTCTTTAACAAACTCCTAAAGATTTCCTCCGATCAACTTCAAATTTGGTCTGTACCATCTTAAGATGTAAAAGATGAAAAATTATTTCAAAAAAACCTTTTTGTCACAGGGCATGGCAAAAGGCAAAGTCATAGCCCCCCCCCTCCCATAGTGGCAACATGAAGTAGGCCAAAAAGTCAAGGTGCTATACTTTGACAAACTCCTCTTAGAGATTTCATTTGATGGACTGACTTCAAATTTGGTCTGTGTCAAATTAAAACCTTAATGATGAAAAGTTATGAAAACGGTGTGGGCATGGTGGCCATTTTGAGCATTTATTGATGAATGAAGAAGTTGTTGTAACTTTAGAGTACATTATCACATTGTGCCTCACTTTTGACAAGGGTCCAGGCCTGAAGACATTTATAGGCCAAAATTGACTTTTGGTCATTGCGCCCCCCGCTGGCAACAGGAAATCATCATATGACAAACATCATCCGATTTACATCAAACTTATATGTGGTCTACCTGTGATACTGAGCCACCGCCTATACTTTAACCACGCCATTGTACTCAGGTCACACCCCCTTTTACAGCTTTTGAACTGTTTAAGGTAGAGTCTTGTGTGAGGTGTCATTGAACTCAGCAGAGTTCCTTCTTCATTGCTGATGGTTTGACCCGCCCCTATGCTTAAAAAGACAACAACATACTTAAAAAATAACGTAAATAAAAAGTACAAAATAACAACATAAAGATAACAAAACTGTGGCATCACATTGTCTCTTCCAATGGTGGAGAACAATCCTTTATGCGTCAATAAAGCCGCTAATTTTGGTCTAATTTCTTATTTGGAAACACAGCTGGGGAGATTGTGCCAATGATCCATGCAACCACTCTACAATACTTTTGAGTACTCGTTTCCAAAAAAGAGAAACAAAAGGGCCACTATCACTATCACCCACGAGTCCCATTTTGGAAGCTGGAACTGCTTTATGATAATAGGCTACATGTGTATAATTTTGCAGTTTGTTGATTTGGTTGACCATTATTTCTCTGCATCCAGAGTACTTTATCCATGTGATGTTCCCTGTTACCATCTGAGGTAGTGCTGCACAATTAATCAAATCTTAATCACGATCACGATTTTGACTTCCCACGATCAAATTTGCGTGATGGAGCGTTTTTTTTTTAATGCGTCATTTCATAGAACGCTCCGGGTTTTTTTTGCATAGCGCATCTACCGCTCCGTAAACCCCTGTCTGCTCATGTGCCAGTCAGTAGCTCCCTGCATCGTGCAGCTTAGTTTATAGATGTAGACAGTCACAGAGGACAGAGTAACGAGAGGAAAACTCAACAGATAGCAGTCTTTATACGTCGGTCTCAAGGTTAACCAGTTTACCAGTAAACGCAACATTTTGTTCCGTCTGTGTTATTCAGACAACAGCAGTTAGCAGTGCTAGTCGGTGGCGGTGCTAGTTAGCTTCTGTTAGCTTCTGTTAGCTCACAGGCTCTAGGGCACGAGTAATATTTTTCCTCTAGGACGCACCGGTGCACCTAATGTCCTTGCATCTGCTGCAATGTTGTTATATAGATATGGTTTAATTTTGCATTACATTACCCATTTCTTCTGTAAAGCCGTGCCTGTGTTGGATCTCTCCTCTTACTCTCTCTCCTCTTACTCTCCGCGCAGCCCCGCCACACAGCGGCCGCCAGTCCACACATCTGACATTTGTCTACAGTTTTATTTGTTATTAACACAGCTGTATATTGTTAAGCAGGAAAGGCAAACCTGTATTTGTACCAGTGTTTCCGCTGGTAACTCTGCTATCGCAGCAGGCCACGGCGAAGAACATAGAAGAATTTATTGAATGCAACTAACTTCAGTTCGTAGAGTAAGTTGAGACGGAGCTGCTGGACCTGGGCCAGAGATGTGACCCATGGCCAGAATATCATAGTCCATAAAAATGCAGCTCAGTGACGATACAGACATTTCATACACACAACGTGCGTATCCGCCGTTTGACCCGTGCTGGACCCGTTCGCAATGAGTCAGCCCTCTCTCTGAGTCTATGTGACAATAAAATTTGTTTTGGTTAAAATCAACAAATAATCGTGAGAATAATCGTGATCACAATATTGATCAAAATAATAGTGATTATCATTTTGGCCATAATCGTGCAGCCTTAATCTGAGGTCACTAAAACGCAGTCTACACAACTTTGGAAGTGTTACACACCATTACACACATGGTCAAAAGGTTGCGGAATGTTGCAAACGCTAATTTTACTCTGCTTCAGACATTTCCTTGCATAAGAGGTTTGATAAACGAGGCCCCTAAAGAGGGAGAATGGAAAGTGAGTTTGGGGAAGCTTCTACAATCTGCATGTCCTTGTCACTCCCTGATGTAAGTCAAGTGCAGATTTGAGTTGCTCATGTTCTGATTTAAACGGTTTACGGCATAACATGTCATATTGAAATTTGTGAAATCCATGAAATAATAAACTTTTCTCATTACAAACAATAACAAAAGATGGGAATCTTTTCAAAAACGTTTTAGCTATCAATGATTGTTTGATTTCTAACATTAGCTCAAAACACCATTCCAGTGCCTTTGTTGTGTTTGATTGCTAGCTTGTAGCTAAGCTAGCAGTTATTTAAAAAAATGTTTCAAATGTTTTCATTCAACTGACAACCTTAATTGTTTTTGATTGCTAACTTGTAGCCAGCAGTGAACAAACTTCTTTAAGTGGGTCCATTTTAAGGTGACCGGGGACATTTTCAGCTCGGAAGCGTATATACCTCCAAAACACGTAATGTTTTTAATTTTTGTAAAACTTAAAACGGGGACAATAGACCTAGAGCTGTTCTCATTAGGGCATCCCCCCCCCCCCCAAAAAAAAAAAAGGTCTGATCCTAGACTCTGCTGCTGCTGCTACTTCATACTCCAATCTCCACTCCACTCCACCTCAGAGGGGAATGTTTCAAGATAGAATGTTCTAATATTTCAAGATAGAAAGTCTTAATATTTCAAGATAAAAAGTCCTAATATTTCATAATGTTGTAATGTTTACTGAACTACATTTATTTGACAGCTTTTGCTTTATTGTGTCAGGCTTGTTTCTGCAACAGGTCATTGAGTATCGGAGTCAATAAAAACTAATGAGAAAGTATTTTCCTTTGACATGATGCAGTATGAAACGAGATCGCTGCAGTCGGCAGCAGAGAAACAAGCTACAATGTAAGTTAATAAGATAATTGTCCAGCTTGTATTTACGTTCATAAAGTGCTCGTTTTGCTGCTGACAGACTCAGATTAATATTCTAAGTGTCTGATAACATTATGGGAAGGATTTCTAAGGAGGCTGACCTTTCTGTTAAAGATTAAGATCATTTTTTAAAACATAAAAGTCTGCGAAATTGCGTTATCTAAATCCACCAGACTCCATGTAAATAATCAGTGATTTTAGCATCGTAAAATACGGCTTTCTAAAACATCTCTGAGCTCTGAGCAGCGCTGCTCTGGCTGTCTTGAGCCTGCGTGTGTGGGGTGTGCGACTATCGGCTCAGTTTGGTCAGTGTTTTCTTTCTTTCATTCCAATTTCGGGTCTGTCAGTCACAGTGAAAACTGGGGACATTTCTGGGGACAGATCCAGTAGCCCAGGTCACCTAAACCGGGGACGTCTGGTCACCCTAGTCCATTTTTACTCTATTGACATTACAGAAATCTCTCGTTAGCTTCTTGGACGCTACTCGTCGCAAAGTGACAAATGCGCAATTAAAAGCTTCACTTGTCGCAAAGTGAGTCATGCACAACTCAAATCTGCACTCAACTTACATCAGGGAGTGACAGTCCTTCCTACCGAGTTAAAAAGATAGCATGTCTGCTGAGTGTATTACAAAGTGAGTAACTGTACAGAAAGCAATAACACTTTGGTGACTAGTGATGTGCTAAGATTACTGGGTAACACTTTACTTTAATTTTTAATTAATGATTAACAACTGATTAGTTACTTTTTTTAGACTGTTAGTTACTGTTTTTTGAATGAGGAACAAATGGTTAGTTACTGTTTTTCAGACTGGTAGTTACTGTTTTTTATGAGTAACTAAACATTAACTAACCATTTGTTACTCATTAAAAAAACAGTTCCTACCAGTCTGAAAAACAGTAACTTATCATTCGTTAATCGTTAACTACCTATTTTTTGTGTACTTTATTGTAAAGTGTTACCCAGAAATCTTCACATCACTAGTCACCATAACAACTTGCATAATGTTCCCTGCTTATTTAATATCCTAATACCACCTGCTATTTTCTGCCTGGAAAGGGAAAGCTTTCAAAGAAACACACAACACACATGCATACACACACTAAAACAGCCACCTGGTCCACTCGCTGTAATTCTGTCGACGGTGTGCATAATCCTGACCTGTTGTAACTTGGCCAGACCTTCCTCCACAGCGCTGTAGAAGAGGGTCTGGTTTGTCCACACAGTATTCTGGGATGGGAGAGAAAAACATGCTCTGGTTTATTGGCATTTCTTTAAAACCAATCACCATCGTCTTTGGAGGTGCTAAGTGCCGGACGGAGCCACGGTACCGCTGGAGAACTAGACCTAGACTTGGGAAGGAACTTGTTTTGGTGGAATGTGTACACTCAAAGGTTGTTTTAGTCAAGCACAGGGTTGGTCATCGTTTGGATTTTAACAATTCCGATTCCAATTCTGATTCTTCCTTTTGTTTCTGTTTTTTTTTCGATTCCGATTCTTTAAGGGGGTGGAGTTTAAACAGGTCACATGGCTATTTTCATAAATAAGAGGAAAGTTATATTTTGATTCAATGGTGGTTTGGAGTTTTAAAGGGCTTTTCAATGTAAAATGAAGCCTGGCCGCTTCGGAAACCAAAACTTGCGCATATTAAATTAGAAAGCAATGATTGGATTTGAAACCAAATCCTCTAAACGATTCCAGACGATTCCTTTATAGAAACTATTCAAATTGAATCATAATTTTTGCTATAATGACATTTGTGTTATGGGTAGTTTATGTATACCAAACTGGGCTCTGAGTCCTTGGTTTCATAATCATTCCACAACTTCTAGCTTGTGCTTTTCTTAAACTGCTCACAAAGCCCTCGCTTTTCATGTTCAGACCTTTGGCTTCATTGGTAGATGAGTGCGGTTTGATTAACATTGTTAACAGCAATAATCAATCAGCGTACAGGACTGCAGCCAGATACAGTCCTCTCCTGTCCCTCCTCTCTCATCTTCTGAGGTCAGACTCCCTGCCCCTTTCCTTTGTCTTGATGCAAATACAGAGGTGGAAAGTAACCAGTTTTTTTCCCTAATTCTGTACTTTTAAAAATCTGTACCTGTACTTTTACTTTTAATTATGTTTTGTTTTGAAGTATTGTGCATTTTAAATTATACTAAGTTTAAAAAAAAAAAAACTATGTCGTGCACCCGGGAGCTACTGCAGTGAATGATGGACCAGATGGTAGAATATTTCTATACTCTTTCCAACTCTGTGCAAATATTTCCAAATTGTTCCTCCAGTCTTTCTTCATTTTTTCAGTCTGCCTGTTGGCCTCTCTCTCTCATCTCTTGCATTGTTCCCAGCTTGAAAAACATGTCTCTAATTGCGGAGTGCAATTAAGCATGCAGGAAGGGTGGGAGCAAAGGAGCATAAGAATTAGCTTGAAACGAGATATAAAATCAGACGAACCAATGAGAAACAGCGCATACTGTATCCTGCTCTCCTCTTACCTCTGATTAAACCATTAGTTACAGAGCAGAGCACGCTCTCTTCTCTTTGTAACACTCTGTATTCATACTAATTAATATAAGTGAGGCTACTGTACTGTACATGGTAATACTGCAAAGTCACTGGAGCAGAATGAAAACATGCAGCAGGGCACGATAAGCTTCTTAAGCGAGACGCTGAATACAGACTGGCTTCTGCAGGGAAACATCAGAAGGGCATAAACAAACACTTTACAGTATTCCAAAGGCTTGTAGTGTTTCTGCCTCCCCATGTGGTCTAAAGTTTCCCCGGCTGATTATCATATTTCTCATTATGAACGGCAGATGTTTTGTCAGAGAAAACAATCATCTTCTTATTTCTCAGCTGCTGCCGAGTGATTGGCTATTTGTGTATAAGGTTGTGCATGAGGGGACGTGAGGGTTGATGTGTCAGAGCTTTGCAGTCAAGTCACTTTTCTGTGCATGTGTGTGAGCCTGTGTGTGCGCGCAGCATAATAATGTTGCTATGTCCTAGACACTAAAAACCTACCACCAAGAGAAAATCTATAGTGTCTCTCTGGATCATTTATCTCAAAGGTTATCACTGCATTGTTAACGGTGTGTGTGAGTGTGTGTGCGTGTGCGTGTGTGTGTGTGTGTGTGTCCTGGCTTTTTTTTTTGTCTCTGCAAGTTAAACCTTTTTCTCCCTTGTCTCCCCTGCTACTCTGCCCTTCATCTTCAACCATATATACTGATTATTCTCTGCCGCTGCTCTCTTTTATTCTATATCTTTCCTCATTAATCTTCTCTCTCCTTATTCCTCGACCCTCTCTTTATCTTCTTTCCCTCCTTCCTCTCTCTCTCCTTCACCTCCAGACGAGGGCCAGACAGTTTGCCACAGTCCCCCAGAGCTGGCGGGCCAGCGGATGGCGGAGGTCGGCATGCAGCTGCGGACGGACTGCCACCAAGGCCTGGGCTACTGGGACTACCTCTTCTTCATCGCCATTGGCTTCGTCATCTTCTCGGCTGGCACAGTGTCGGCCTGGGTGATGGGCGTGCTCATGGTGCTGTATGAGCGCTACAGCAAAAGGAAGAGTGAGGACATGGACAGCGATGACGAGGAGGAGAGGGGAGGGATGGGCGGAGGAGGATGTGGAGGAGGAGGGGGGGAAACCAGGGGAACGGGGATCTGAGCAAGTCTGGCATGCAGGTGTGACAGACTGATGTAAAACAACATGAGGAGGGATGACATGAGACCAGCAGAGGATAAAAGACAAAGAGGGACGAACCAGAGGTGATGAGACCACTCTGAGACCAAAGGCTCTGCAATGAACCAAGAACTGACTGTCTCTCTTTATTACAGATTTAGATATTGCAATATGCTCTTCACCATATTGGACAGAAAGTGTGTGTGTGTGTGTGTGTGTGTGTGTGTGTGTGTGAAAGAAAGAGAGACAGACAGAGACCGCAATAAGGATAACTATGCCTTTACTTCAGGAGTACAGAATGACCTCTGAGATTATTGAGAGCAATAACCCACATACACACACACACACACACACACACACACACACACACACACACACACACACACACACACACACACACACACACTCAGCACAGATACTCTACGGAGCTGCTGGTTTCTCTGAGTGGGCAGATGTAACTGCATACTATGTGAAGTGCTCTTGAGTAACATTCTGTAAATGATTATAACAAGATGTGTGTTGTGAGCGACACACACACAGTACATTAATACATAAAAGAAGGTATCGGGGGTCACGAAGAGAGTGATGCCTGATGTTTGCGCCACTAAATGGGAGAACTAGTATATTTTGGTATTAAGATGTGATTTTCATGAATGCCTTAAGGCAAATCACTTGACATAGAACAGTCACTGTTGTCTCCTATAGACAGAATCTGTCCAAAAAACTGTTTGGGAAATGACCGAATGATTTGAATGTAAAAAAAAAACAACTAAGAATGAACTTCTAGAACTCACTGCTATTTTTGAAGAGCAACTTAACACCCACCTGAAAATCTTGTTTTTCCTGCAGCCAGTAGTTTTTACTTTGCTTCAGCGATGTAGAAGTGTACTCTTGGGTGTAACTAGTGACATCACTGTTGGGAGTGGTTACTGATGCAACAACGCACACCTTTGACTACCTTCCAGATGTTTTGCAACATTAAACTGAAAATCAGCAAAAGACGATGCAAATCAACGCACATTTCCAGGCACCACTTTAATGTTAGGTGCGCCGAGATAAATAGCGGGTGGCACTAATTCTCCAATCAGATGCCATTAAACCACTACAAAAGAAGAAGGTTACGCAATTGAAAATGTGACAGTCAAATCTGAAATGATGGTGTGATGTACTAATGTCAGGAACGTTAAAGCAGCATTTTTAGCCTGGTGTTAACTTACTTTTGAAGCTCATTCCCTTGTGAAGATGGGCAGAGGAAGTCTACCTATAGCGACACTATGCGACTGTATCATATTTGTGTGAACTTTACGCTTTTTATCTTCATGTTTCTGTGTGCATATACTGCCGTAGTTTCTCATCCAGTATACGCGGCCTCCAAATTACTGTAGTTGTAAGGGCTGGTTCATCGTGGCTTCACATGAAGACAGCATCAGGGTGATTAAGTTGGTCGTAGGACTCTACACTATATGACTGGGAGCCTCGCTTGATTGACCTCATGTTACAGTTAAGCACATACAGGCTGCAGTCTATAGCCCAGCTGTCAGTATGGAAGGGGTCTCTGGAGTAGTAGTAGTAGTAGTGTGTGTTCATCTATGCGTGACTCTGTGTGTGTGTGTGTGTGTTTGTGTGTGTGTGTGTGTGTGTGTGTGTGCGTGCGGGGTATGTGTGTGTGCGATCGCGGAGCATCGCTCTGAGTGGCGTGGACCAGTGATTCATGAGTGCAGACTGATCCAAACACTTCCTCCTCCATCTTTCTCCGCTTCCGCCCTGTCTGTCACAGGACGGATGGGCGTTTAGAAAGGATAAATGACAAACTGCGGATAGGGGTGGGGTGGAGAAAGAGTGGGGTCACCATCACAAGCAGGAATTCATCCTGGCTGATGTATTCAAAGACTTATAGTTGATTGATAGTCAACTTTTATTCATTTTCTGAGCTGAGTGTCTCCAAATGCCCCAGATGAATGGGCATGGTTAAATGATAACTCTCCAGAGGGCTTGGCAGAGTGTGTGTGTGTGTGTGTGTGTGTGTGTGTGTGTGTGTGTTTGTGCATATGTGAGTGCATGTTCATGGTTATTTCCAGCTCGGCTTATGATAGTGACAGTATATCTAAATGTGGATGCGCGAGAGAGACCATCAGTTTTTTTATATAGGAGTGTAATATGTCATCAAATTCTGTCATACCAGAACCTACTGAAGAACATCTTCAGTGACACACACTTGCTCTCTCTCTCACACACACACACACGCACAATAAATTTCAAGGGTATAGCTAAAGTCAGAGCCGCAGGCCCGAGAACATTAACACTCCTGTTTTGGTCCCTCTTACCATGCATCACTACATCCTCTCATTCTCCCCTTCATCCCCAATCTGACACTGTCATCAGCTTTCACACAATGCAGGCACACACACACACACACCTGTACCCATGATTTATTTGTTAAATCTTTAGGCTGTCATTATCAGATCGTTTGTTCAAGGGGAAGCTTAGAGGCGTGCAGGTTTTAAATGACCTGCAGATAGCTGGTGTCAATCCTTTATTACGTTACGTCACATTCATAAAAAAGACATTTAACCTACAAGAGCCTGACCTCACAGCTACATACCTGAACATATCCCTAAACACAGTAGCACTTCCTGTTTGGAAAGAGCAGCTGTTTTGCACGGCTGGATGTCAGTTTTATGTTGCCGACAAATATAGAGCTCTTTAGCAGACAGAAAATGTCAGTCCTTTACCAGCAGTAGGTCAGAGAACAGGGGAGTTAGTTAGTGCAAAAAGGATGAGCGGAGTGTGTGTGTGTGTGTGTGTGTGGCATTATCCATGTGTTAACTTGTCACAGGACAAGAGACAGGACAGAGTAAAAATATCACTGATCTAAGAAGATGACAGCTTGTGTTTTGTGTGCATTCACATGTTGGAGGTGTCCCAGGTGTGTTCTTGTGAGGAGGCTAAAAGTTGTATTTACAGAGATATTTACAGTGCCTGAAGAGCTCAGAGTGTATACATGGGCTACATATGTTTGCCAGTTAACAGAGACATTTGCGTAAGTTGTGATGTGAATATGTCTGGATTTTTGTTCAAAGACGTCACTGCAGCTATTATATATGTCCGCTGAGGAAAAGTGTAGCATTTTGTGTCTGAGGAGTTCAAAGAAATCAATGTTTTGTTGCTCAGAAAATCATTGCCCAGGGCTGGCGTAAGCAAGGGATGAAAAAGAGGGAGGGAGGGGTTGATTTGTAACTTCTCCTCTCCTTGCGTCATCTCTTAAAACATGTGCGTGTGTGTGTGTGTGTGTGTGTGTGTGTGTGTTCGTCCAATATGGGATTTCTGATAGTAATAGAGATTCCGATAA